>JANKOA010000011.1:0-69775 GCA_025426655.1 Cytospora mali | reverse complement strand
ACCGAAGAAAAGATAGTGTTTTAGGCGAAGGGGTTAAGTTAGTATTTAAATTAACTCAAGATAATAGAAACAACGAGGTACTTGCATTAGTTTCAAGTATTTTGGATTGTGGTAAAATATATAGCCAATCATCTAAAGGAATGGTACTAGATTTTATGGTAACAGGCCTTGAAGATATTCTAGCAAAAGTAATACCATTTTTTTTTGGCTCATCCTTTAAAAGGAGCAAAGTTAAATGAATTCCAAGACTTTGTGAAAGTAGCGAAATTAATGCAAAATAAAGCACATCTTACTAAAGATGGATTAGAAGAAATCAGATCCATTAAGTTAGGTATGAATTTTAAGCGTACACATAATAGTTAATCTGAAAGCAGGACAAGTTATTAAGATTACTATTAGGGCACAAGATTGGTTTTACAAGCTGTAAATAAGAAAAAAAAATGTTCAAATTAAAGGTACCACATTAGCCTTGTCCAGCATGCATTTAATATTTTACATGTTGGATAAAATTTGTGGACGAAAGGAACTCGGCAAATTGATACCGTAACTTCGGGATAAGGTAGGCTCATTAGTCTTGATTAATACAAGTAAAAAGGAAGAAGCATAAAAGGATGTTGTACGACTGTTTAATTAAAACACAGCACTTTGCAAAAAGATGATAAATCTAAGTATTGAGTGTGATACCTGCCCGGTGCCGGCTGGTTAACGGAAATAACTAAATTGTCGAAGGTTCGGTGTAGAAGGAAACCCCGGTTAATGGCGGCCTTATAAGTGAGGGTCCAGGAGGGCCCTCTATAAATTCAGCTATATGCTGGAATGGTTTGAAGAATTATAGAAAGAAGCGGTGTGTTGTTAACCATGGTTTTATAAGAAAGTCTCATACAAAAGCTGACACATTACTAGAAGCAGGAGATTCAGTTTCAAACAGACCGGTTAGCATAACTGAAGAACGTAATCTTGAACCAAATCAGCAGGAAAGATTAAGTAGATTAGTTAAAAATGAGAACTACAAATTTTGATTAGGAGGCTTTATAGAAGGTGAAGGTGCTTTAGTGGTATCAATAGTAAGAAATATTAAACTTCTTTACGGTTTAGCATTACAACCTGAGTTTAATGTTGTTCAACATGTAAATGGTCTTGATATTCTTAATTCCTTTAAGGTTCTATTTAATAATAAAGGTTCTGTACATAAAAAATCAGGATCTAATGATGTGTGGGTGTATTCAATAAAAGGTATTCAGAACTTGCACGATTATGTGTTACCTTTTTTTGAACAATATGTAGCAGTTTTTTCAAGCAAATATAAAGACGAAGTTTTCCAAAATTTCCGTTTTATTTTAACTACTTTACACAGCAATAAAAATAAAGCCCTTAGCAAGGAGGAAATGGAAAATTTAATTAAATTGATTTATTCATATAATCCTGATGGTAAGGGTAAACAAAGAAAAAGAACCCTAAAGGAAACCTTAGATTTACTTAACTCCCCATCGAAGTAAGGTTCGAATTGGAGGATAATGCTCACACCAAGGTTGCTTCTTTCTCTGAGTTATTGTAGTATTAGTTCAGGGAAATAATCAAAATTTTGAAAGCGTTCTATGGCATATTTTCATATGTCGAAGAATTCTTAAATCTCTTAAAATCCTCAGAGGCCATACGCTGAACAGTCTAGCTATTTTTGTTATCATCACTTCACCTTGTGTTGATAACTCTTGCGCTAACCATGGCTAGGTTAGTGTGGGAATGAATAGTAATTATCCTTCATTTATTTGATGAGAGTTAAAGGATAACGGCTCTTATCATCTAGGATAACACTTAAGAAAATTATCCTTAAACGCTTAAGTTATAGATTGAAGATATGGTCCGACGAGTTCCTTATTGATATATGAATCAGTAATAGGTAGTGATACCTTCACTCGTAGCCTAAGGTAGCGGAATACCTTGGCCGTTAAATGCGGTCTTTGCATGAATGGTGTAACGATACAACAGCTGTCTCTATGATTGACTCTGTGAAATTGGAATAACTGTGCAGATACAGTTTACCTCTAGTTGGACGAGAGTGCGACTAGTTAAGTGCTTGATAGCAATGTGGCGAAAACCCACCAAATAACCCATTATTTGAACTCATACGGCATGCATTCGAAGTAATTCTTTTGTGTGAAGCCCGTTAAATAACAATCGTAGGATTGTCCAACCTTCTCTCTCTTATGCTTAACGGATAGGGTGATAGCAAGGCTGGTGAGTTAGATTACTAAGGATAGGAATACGAATCCACGTTTGAAGCGACAACTAGATATTAATATAAATAGTTATTGATAGTAGAAAAGCGTTCTCGAGCTTTTCTTAATGGGTCTAATATCAATATCGTATAGTGGGATCCTAAGGTAAGCATTAAGGTGTTATCAAGTAAACTAGGTAAGCCCAATGTTACCCGTCGAGATGGATCTTTCGTTTTTAGGATTCATTTTGATGGAAGTTTAGTCGTGAGGCTAAATATATAACAGTGGGTAAAGGATGCTCTAAAAAGCGAATGCTTTGCGGTAATAGCGAAGATAGGATCGATAAATGATCTAATTCGAAAGAATGCAGACTTAGAGCAGGTGTTAATAATAAATAATCATAATATATACATATGTTTGGGTGGTTTTGTTTTGGGTGTTTAGAGGAGCTTGTTAGCGTAATGAGTGCTGGTAGCGAGGGGTAATATCCCTCTTTTTTTTTAGCTTTTTTACAATATATTATATTTATTAAAGAAATTTTAAGAAAGCGTAAGGTGTACCGCGTATCCTTGCGAGGGCTACAGGCATAATAGTAATAATTTACTTGAGACATATCTTATTGCTATAATATCCGTTTTAGATTAACATCTACTTCGGATACGTATGAAGACTGCCATTAAATCGATTAGTAACCAACCTTTTATTTGTTGTTATGCTATGCGCTAGCAGCGAATGTAACTATAACCACTGTATGTTGAAAGGTGTAAACACTGGGGATACGTAGAACTACCCCCTCCGACCCCCTTTTTTTTTGTAATAATAAAAAAAAAGGGGGTTATGAGGGGGTTGTTCTCCCCATAATCCCCTATGGGGATAACGCGGGTCGAACTTATAGGAAGGAAATAAAGTAGTGCAATGCGATGAGTATTTTAAGATCTTAATAAATATATTAGGTTTGCAACATAAATTAATATAATATAAACCATGAAAAAATTTAACAAAAAATTATTATTTACTAATCAACCCAAGGCTTTTAGCCTTAATGTCTCAAACATAAACATAAGTAGAATATTACTTACTAAGTCAAAAGTACTACTACCTCCATTTTTCTTTATAAAAATTTGGTATTAGGGCTGTGTCGTTATTATTCTACAACAGTACTTCCAGGTGCCTTGGTTTCCGAGGTAGCCTCGGAGGTGCCAAAAATTAAAAGTAGCTCCGATACTGTATTAGAATTTAAATCAAATACAAATATAAATCTAACTCCTTGATGAGTTACAGGTATAATAGATTCAGAAGGAAATTTATCTATTGTAACCCAAAAAACATCAAAAGGATATAAAATTTCTTTAGTTTTAAAGGTAACTCAAAAAGAACATTCTAAAGGTATTCTTTTAGCTTTACAAAAATACTTTGGCTGTGGAAATATATATATAGATAATAAAAAAGAGAATGCACTTAAATTTAGTGTTAATAAAATAGATGATATAATAAACAAAATTATACCACATTTAGATAAATATCCCTTAGTTACATCTAAAAACTTGGACTATGCTGATTTTAGAAGAGTAGCCATACTTATGAAAGATAAGTTGCATTTAAACACAGAAGTTATGAATGATATAATATTAATTAAAAATAATATGAATAGTTTACGTACTTTTGATGAAAGATGAAACTATTTCAAAAATCAAGGACCAATTAAATTAATTAATGAGTGGGTTCAAGCATTTGTGGATGGTGAAGGTTGCTTTCAGTTTGGTATTTTAAACACGGTTAATCGAGGAAAGCCTTATCTGGCTTTGACTCATACATTAGAAGTAGCACAAAGTAACCATGATGTTTGAGTATTAGCTGCTTTAATTCAATTTTTTGGTTGCGGTTATCTTAAACCTAAATATAATATTCAAAATATTGATGAGGCAAAAAATTCACGAATTGTGAATAGAATTATTATTAATCAGCATGCAGTTGTTACGGAGTTTTTTGATAAGTACCCTTTATTTACACGTAAACGTTTGGATTATTTAGATTGAAAGAAATTAATTAATCTAAAGGCTGAAAGAGCTCAAGATACTCCAGAAGGTTTACAAAAAATGAAGGATATAAAAGCATCTATGAATAGGGGTAGAAAAGAAGAATAATTATTATTTATACTCCTAATTGTAGAATTTGTGTGGCTTATTATAGGTATAGTCTAATAAGGACGCTCTCATACTTCTGCAGGATGTATCTAACCAGTAGTGTGTGTGTGCTCCTAGTAAATTAAGACTAGTGATTATTTGCTTATTATTTGCTTATTTTTTTGCTGCAACACTTCTCCTTAGGGAGAAACATATGTATAAATTATGAATATTAAGAAAAAAAAATTAATGCTCGAGCCGTATGCGATGAAAGTTGCACGTACGGTTCCACGAGGGGGAAGTTTTAGTAATAAAATGACCTATCTCAACAGACCCTATGCAGCTTTACTGTTACTAATTATTGAGTATAATAATAGCAAATTTTAGTAGATAAGGTAATCGACTGTATAAAAGTGAAATACCTTTATTTGCTTATTATATTATTATGGAATAATATTATATATTGTCTAACAAGATAAGTGTAATACTTATTTTGTCGTCAACTATACATAAGAATAGATTAGTTCCTATCCTGTGTACGCATAGGTAGGGAGGCGTCGATATCAAAAATTGTGTTCGATAATATATATGTTATAAGCATCATACTCTATGAAAAGGGAGAACATTTGCTAGGAGACAGTTTATGTTAATTAAGCTGTGTTGGTGTGAATCCAACTTCTAAATCGTTAGCTTATTAATTAACTAACTAACTATACTTTATTTGATAACTAGCCTTCCATAAATCTAATATCGGATAACATAAAGGCTTGATGCTAGTGATAGAGACTGCTTCAATATATTGCGGCCTAAGTGGGGTTAAAGTAACGAACCCTAATGATCTTTTTTTTTTTATAATAATAAAAAAAAATGTTCACTAGCCCTACATAATCCCCCGTTATCCCTCTACTACCATGGTAGTAGGGGATTATGGGGGATAACGCAGGAACTAAAATCGGGGGATTTGCTTTAAGTTTCCCTGCCTATAAATTAGATCCTAGATCGGTATAAATTTAACATGAACATTTTTTTTATATTAAGATCGTTATTTTACCATCCTCCCTCCGCATTTCAAGCTTTAGCTTGTGCGATAAGGGATAAGGTGGGGATATTAAAACTGGTGCGCAATTCTGGTATGAAAAACAAGCTTGTTTTTCTCAGATGACAAATATTATAGGTGGTAATACAAAGGTGAAGGCTTGTTTTATATTTGGCAGGTCAAGTTCTTCAAAGTTCCGGGCGCCGCAAGGCGGCTGGAACTACGCGAGCTAGATATAACTATATATTAAAAAATTTAACTTAGATAACTAAGTACTAGTTTTATAGTAGTTATAGGCAAAATATGGTTAAATGAGACCGTCGCCCGCCGCTGGCGGGTGATGGTCCTCAAAGCCCGCCTGCGGCGGGCCCCGCGGACCTAGATAGTGAAGTACATTTTTTAAACACCACGTCAAAATAATTTAATTAAAATTCATAATCAAAAATGTTCAAAATAAATAAAATCAATTTCAGTTTTTTAGTTTCCAGACCATCTCGCAATTTAAGAAGTATACATCTTGATGCTAAACATCAAGGTGTTGCTTTCTGAAGTAACAATAGAGATAAATTCTTCCAGTGATTCTTAGGTTTTTCAGAGGCTGAGGCTGGTTTTAAAATAAAGCCTAAGAAACGAAATGGGAAATTACATAGTTTCTATTTTGAATTTGAAATTCATCTTCACATCCCCTCCGGGGTCCCTCAGGGACCCCGGAGGGTCCCCGGAGGGGAAGATGATATTAATCTTTTAAGATTTATCTGCGAAACTTTGGGTGTAGGTAATGTTTATGCAAGAGAAAAAAGTCATTCTTGTAGTTTTATAGTAGGAAACGAAGAAGGTCTTCGTACCTTAATAAATATATTTGACCGTTATACTTTTAATGGTATTAAATTATTAGACTATATAGACTTCAAGGAGGCTTTCCTAAGTTATTTAAATCGTTCTGGTACATTGGATGAAAATTTAATAAGTAAATTACTTAAACTTAAAGAAGGTATGAATAAGGGTCGTGTTGAATTTAGCATGCCTAAGGACCATCAGATAAAAATCACCAAATATTGACTTCTAGGTCTTTTTTTTTTATAATAATAAAAAAAAATGTTCACTAGCCCTACATAATCCCCCGTTATCCCTCTACTACCATGCCATGGTAGTAGGGGATTATGGGGGATAACGCCGGAACTAATTGAAGGTGAAGGTTCTTTTAGTTTAGCTAAAGGAAAATTAAGACCGTCCGTTATCCCCCTCTTATCCCTCTACTACCATGGTAGTAGGGGATTATGGGATTATGGAGGGGATGGTCTCCCCCTTTTATCCCTCTACTACCAAGACCAAGGTAGTAGGGGATTATGGGGTGGACCTAAATTTCAACTATTGTTTACTGCGGATCAGAAACCACTTTTAGTGGAAATAAGTTCCGGTCGCATAAAATTTTTTTGCGGCGGCTGGAACTACGCTTCGCTAGAAAATACCTTATAAGTAGCTTAGAATTTGATAGGTTTTCATCTTGAAAATTAAATAACTCATCTATTATTGGAATCTTTGAGATGAAGGCTAAAGGTAATTCTAAGCCAACTGTCAGTTTAGAGGTGCGTAGTGTTCGTCTATTATGTAATTACATTATTCCTTTTTTAAATAGTATGCCTTTTATTTCTACCCCCTCCGGGGTCCCTTAGGGACCCTGAAGGGTCCCCTAATCCCCCTCGTTATCCCTCTACTACCATGGTAGTAGGGGATTAGGGGATAAGGGGAAGAAAAAACATGATTTTTCGGATTTTGTTCTTATTTGTAATGTATTATATGTAGGAGGACCTAGAGACGCTAATATAAGAGATTTAATCCTAAAGCTTTCATCTGGAATGAATGACTTTAGATTATCTACATATAAAGGTGGCTCATCGTCTAACAATACTCTAACTTCACACGAGCTTACTATATTAAAAGAACTAGTAGCTTCCTTGCCAAATTTGTCAATTGATCCGGATTTAATGGTAGATGTTGATTTAACGGATGATAATGATTCAATAGGAGCTAATTTTAAGAATAACGTAGTCTATTTGATTATTAAACCAGACATGACAGAACTTATTGTAGGGAGCTTGAAAGAAGCTGCAAATATAGTAGGTATAAAAAGTGAAGCCTTGAGTAAATTACTTAAATCTCTTCCTGTTAACTCTAGTGGTGTGGAAGTTAACGGAAATTTAGTGAGATGAGTAAAAGTCTTTTGTGGACGCTAGCTAGCAAAAGACTAATATATATATGAATTAAATATGTATATTTTGGCCTCTGGCCGGTCCAAGCCGCATAAATTTTTTTGCTTGCGAAGCCAGCCCGGGACTTAATTAAATAAAGTATAGTTATTATGTGATGCTAAATTAAGGGAATTAGATAAAGTTACAACTGAATAAATCTTAATTCGTTTAGAAAATTAGGTGAAAACGGTCAAAGAATTCAACCTAATTCAAGACCGTCGGCAATTGTAAATGTCGCTACAGACTGGTTCACCGGGGTTAGGCTGAAATGCCTGTCCAAATGTACAGTCGGACGAGATACGAAAGTTAATCACTGTTGGTTGTTAACTTTCGCAAGGAGATAGGTAATATTAAAGTTTAAGGGTGGTGATTAGTTCGCTAGTTAGCTACCTACTTTAATTACCCTTTAGGCAAATGGAGGGTTTATAAAGCTCCTTCCCTCGCGGTGCGTGAGCTACCAAGAGGTTCCCATCAGGGAAGATGGATAATAAGTGTATTTTATTCGTTGACATCTCGTTGTTATGCGGGGCACAGACCCCATAAAGAGTAGATGGGAGTGTCTAAGGATTGTGATGTTTGTTGCAATGTGTGCGGAGCTAAAATTTTTCTGCGAAGCATCACTTGCTGCAATTAATTTTTTGTATATCTCGGCCTCCGGCCGGTCTCAGCCGCTTTGCGGCGCCCGGGACTAAATAAGAAGATAATTTTTGTTTGTAGTTAAATATAACTTCGTTGTATTTAATCCTTTGCTAGTACGAGACGTATAAGGGCGTACATATTATTAAAAGGGTAAGATTTTAGCTATAGTGAAATTAGCTTTAGTTAAAAAAAGTGTTTGAAAGTGCAAGCGCTGCAAGCGTATCACTCCTGATGGTTTCGCAGAAGCCATATTCCCCCCCCCAACCCTCTGCAAAGTTCGCAGAGGGTTGGGGATTAGGTAATAATACTTTTTCTAGTTATTAGTTTCTACTTAACAGTGTTAATAATAATAATGTAAACTAATTATCAAGTTTAACGGCTTAATCTTGCTTTACTGTTTGATTCACAACAAATCTTACAGTCGCGTAAGCGGGGCATAGGATCACAAGACACATTAAGGAAAGGTCTTGGATTATTGGAAAAGCTACGCTAGGGATGTTTGTCCTTTAATTCTTTTTCTTGCGATTCCCCCCCCCGTATAATCAGGGCGCTTAATTCGTAGCGCTGCTAATTAAGCATGGCTGGGTAATTTATGCATAGCTATAAGTAAGCAAGCATGAGTAGTGCTTTGCAGGTAAGGAAGGGTATATTGCAAGAAAACGATTAACAATAATATTGGGTTAATTTCAAAAATTACTTATAATAATAGGGTAGCTAGCCTTAATAGTTTATTAGCTATCTTTTATCAGTATATTATATAAATTATCTTTTATCTTTATAAAAAGCTATATAAGATAGGATAGACGATTTGGTACAAAGGATAAATTAAATTTATTTTTCTCTAGCTATAAGGGCGGCTACGATACTTCTACGTAGTTAGCAATATAAGTAAATTTGAAGCGAAATTTATCTTAGCGTAAAAATTTAAAGATAAAAACGTTCAACGACTAATAGGTGAGTAATGCTAACAATAATCCTATCTTGAAACCCAACACTTTTTTATTATATATGTTCTAAAAAAAAAGAAAATTTCTGCATATCCCCAAACTATATATGTAGGGGGATCAGGCTGGTTGGGGGGGCGCACCTCGTAAGATACTTCATATTCCCTCCATAATCCCCTCCCAGCGTAGCTGGGAGGGGATATTGGATTAGAAGTATAAGTAGAATTTTATTGAGGTGCACCCAAACTATAAATATATTTTTTTTTAAGTCGCATGCTAGCCGCTAAGCGTGCGTGCTAATTTGCCGTTAAGCAAATTTTCTTTCTTTAAGAAAATAAAAGAAAAATATTACTATAATTAATAATAAAATGAAAGAAAATAAAAAATTAATAGAAATCGAGGCTACGCTAAAAAATTTTAGTAGCCTTCCCTTACGAAGTTTGGGGGATAATAAAAATAACTTAAATTCGTCGGCTAATTATATTATGCCTGAGGCCGGCTACGCCGGAACTAGTCAAAAAGACTGTTACGCGTTATCACCCTCTCAGCTCTGCAGGAGTGCAGAGAATGGGGGATTGTGGATGGTAGATAAGATGATTCCAACTATTTTTAAGAAAAATGTGAAGAATAATTCAAAATTGAGACCATTAAATGAAATAACAAGTGATGTAGGAGAGATACAATACTTTCCTGCGTGATCTAAAGAATGAAGAAATAGTGTTTACCATTATAATAGCAATTTAATAAAGAATTTTCCTGTCTGGTGGTTTGGGAAGCCAATAATTATATGGGATAAACTGTCAAATTCCGGGGAACTTCTAAAGCTTTTGATACCAAGCTATAGTTTAAAAGTTATAAGTGGATGAATTAATTACTCATGTATGGTAATAAGTCAAAAGATAACCGAAAGGTTAATGAACTATCGCGGATCTAAACCCGTAGTGTTGAGAAATGCTACTGTAAAAGAGCAACGAGTTAATGGTAGTTGTTGTATGAATAGTGTACAATTAAGATGTACTCTAAACAGTTCTGAGAGGGACTGTTAAATCAAAATCCCTTCTAATCAAAAAATAAATAAATCGAGATCATATACGTCAGAAGCCACTCATGGTTCTTTAATTAACCTAAATCCTTGATTTATTACAGGTTTTGCTGACGCTGAAAGTAACTTTTTAGTTTCAGTTAAGAGAAATAAAAAACTTAAGTTAGGTTGAGGTGTTGTACTTAGATTTCAATTAGGTTTATCTCAAAAAGATTTAGCTTTATTAGAACGAATTAAAAGCTATTTCAAAGATGTAGGTACTATTTACACAAAACAAGATAATTCTGTAGTTGAATTACAAGTATCTTCAATAAAAGATTTAAATATTATTATAAGCCATTTTGATAAGTACCCTCTAAAAACTGAAAAATTAGCGGATTATAAACTTTTTAAAGAAGTTTTTAATCTAATTTTAGCTAAACAACATTTAACCATTGACGGTATACGGAAAATTGTGGCAATTAAAGCATCAGTTAATAATGGTTTATCTGACGAATTAAAAGTTGCTTTTCCGGGTATTACTCCAGTTCAGAGACCTCAAATTGAAGATAGATATCTTCAGGATATTCATCCTTGATGAGTGTCAGGTTTTACTGAAGGAGAAGGGTGTTTTAATGTTGTGGTTACAAAATCTCCGCACACTAAAAGTGGATTTTCAGCGAGTTTAGGTTTTCAAATAACTCAACATATACGGGATGTTGTATTAATGGAATGTTTAATAAAATTTTGAGGTTGCGGAAGAGTATCGATAAGGTCTGGAGGGGAAGCAGTTGATTTTCTAACTACTAAATTTTCAGATTTGACGGATAAAGTTATTCCGTTCTTTGAAATAAACCCTTTACAAGGTTTAAAATATAAAAATTTTTTGGATTTTTGTAAAGTGGCTGAAATAATCAAGGTTAAGGGACACTTAACTCAGGATGGTTTAGAGCAAATTCAAAAAATAAAAGCCGGTATGAATTCGAGAAGAATTTAATTTTTGAGTCTGCTGCTACTTCGTATGCCATCCAACTTAATGATTTATTTATTTTTGTATGATAAATTTGATTACCTTTGGTATATGACCTAAATATTTATAAAATAATAAAAAGCTATTTTAGTATGTTTTTTAATCACCAATTTCTTAAATATAAATATATTCGTCCTAGAAGAAGACGTTTATCTTTTAATAAAATTTTTTTAGCTAGACCCGAAATTAAACATACTAACTCTAAAGCTATTATAACTTTATATACTTTTAATAGAGAAAAGTTTGCTTTATTAAAAAAAATAAAAATTTTAACTAAATTAACTAAGAAGATAATTATGATTGTTCAACAAAAAAATTGTTTATTAAAAATAGAAAAAATTTTTTTTAAATTTAATATGATTTTTGCGATATTAAAGGATAGAAATCTACTTCAAAATTTTTATGCATATTTCTCCGCTTTAAAAACAAGTAAAAGCAAGGCAAAAGAACAAGCAAATAAATGAATTAAATTGATTTTTAATAAAGAATTTACCCTAATTAGAAAATATAAATTTAGACTAAATCTTAATAAGTATAAATTTGAAGATAAATTATTATATGGATTAAGTAATATTATAAGAAAGCTTTATAATAAACAAATAGAATTTAATATTGTTAATTTAAAAAATATAGTCTTTAATACTGATTTATTTACGGAAATATCTACATTAAAAATTAAGAAAAGAAATGCTAGAGTTGTAAGAATAATGAATATTATGCTAAATAAAGCTAACTTACCTAAAGTAAATAGAATCCAGGAAAAAGGTAGAATAGTTAATAATGTAAATCTTAAATTAGTAGAAAATAAATATAAAACTCTTAATCTAAAAGATATATTAAGTGGTAAACTTAATTTAGATAAACTATTAAATAAAATATATACTAGTATTAATGATAAATTTTTACCACACTACGCACCCGAGAAAGGGTTGTATGATATGGTATTTAATTCTATTAAGTATAAAAATATGAGGGGAATTAGAATGGAAGTAAAAGGTAGATTAACTAAACGTTACAGAGCAGATCGTTCAGTTTTAAAACTCCGTTGAAAAGGGGGATTGAAAAATATCGATTCATCTTACAAGGGATTATCTGTACGAAAAAATAGAGGTTATCTTAACCCCAACGTTGGGTATTCTATCTTTTCATCTAAACGTAGGATTGGTGCCTTTGCTGTTAAGGGATGAACGGGAGCTAAAGGTTACTCTTCATTGGCTAATTCTTTTCATGAGCAAAAAACTGGTTTAATTAGTTCTCTTCATCTTGAGCTCTAATAGGGCTTACAGACGTGGAAGGTTCATTTACAGTTCAAATAGTTAAAGATAGTAGATAAACTACAGGTTGAGGGGTGTTATTACGTTTTCGTATAGGTAAACATCATAGAGATATGCCCCCCCCTACTTCTCCGTAGGGCGGGGAAGAACAAATTCGTAATTATTTTGGTAGAGGAAAATTTTATTCACATAGTAAATATTCTGAAAATAGTTTTCAGTCTCTAGAAGATTTAGTTCCGGGCGCCGCGAGGCGGCTGGAACTACGCTCCGCTAGAAGAAATTATAAATCATTTTAATAAATATTCTATACGATCCAGTAAATTTTGTGATTATCTGCTTTTAAATTAAGTGTTTTATCTTCACCCTTTTTTTTTGTGCTACGCTAGAAAAAAAAAAGGGGGATTTAAAAATAAGAAGCATTTAACCATGGAAGGAATAAGACAAATGGTAGCCCTAAAGGCTTCATTGAATTTAGGGTTATCGAATGAATTAAAGTCAGCTTTCCCTGACGTCATTCCGGTTATGCGGCCTTCTGTAGATCCACCCCCACAATCCCCTACTACCAGGGTAGTAGAGGGATAATGGGGGGGGGGTGGATCCTCGGCTACGCCTCGGATCTGGTGACTAAACTTGAGCTAAATAATATTGATCCTCATTAACTAGCAGGTTTTATATCAGGGGATGTTTTTACGACCTTCGGGCAAGTTTCTAAAAGTTTTTCTACTAAATCAGGTGTACAAGTTCAGTTTGGATTTAAAATTACTCAATATATTAGAGATCCCCCTCAGCGAAAAAGTTTTTTCGCTGAGGGAGGGGGGGGGGGGGGTGGGGTCCCGTGAGGGAAGGTGTAGGATTTTTGGCCTATACTGCTAGCAGATTTTCAACCAACTTTAGTTTTAAGCCCTACATAAATAGTCTTCGTTGTAATTTAGATAATAAATATATTGAGTATTCACCTAAATTTTTTTTTTCTGGATATATAAAAAGGTGGTCTACTTGTTATAAGTAAGTAGATTAAGTAATATCTTTCCTATTCCTTCGAAGGAGTATACTATGTCAGCAGGGTGCTACTTTGTTGGGGAGAGGATTAACCCTTCTTATTTCATTTGTAGGGTTAACTTTATTTAACTAAGACGGATAAATAAGTTCATAATGAATTAAGGTAGAAATTTTTAGTTTAGATCCTTTTTATTTAAGAGCCCTTCGGCCTAGGCCCGAGGACTTGGTCCTGGTCCGAAAGGTAGGGAAATAATTTTGCTTTATTAAGTTAGCACATTTCCCTTTTTTTTTTTGCGGTCCGGAGTAGGTAGTATAGAGTAGGTTGGTAGGTAGTTTAAAATGTAGGCGTAATATATATAATAAAAAAGTGAATACATAGTCTGAACCATTTTGTAAAAAATGGAAATTTTTTTTTTGTCCCTGCATCGCCTTTGGCTAATCCCCCCACCCAGGTTGCTGAGAAGTGCGGGTTTAGCCGTCCTGGGTCGAAAGGCAGAAAAATATCAAACTAACGAAGTAGTGAGGGGATATGGACAAAATCAAATTTTATGATAACAATTTGAACAGGCTAATTTGCGCAAGAGTGTACAAAATGAGTGCGCGGTTTGGCACCTCGATGTCGGCTTAACTTATCCTCATGGATGCAGGAACTATGTAGGGTACGACTGTTCGTCGATTAAAAAGTTACATGAGCTGGGTTAAATACGTCGTGAGACAGTATGGTTTCTATCTTCTAGAGGGAATTAGAATAAAATAAGGAATAACCTAGTACGAAAGGAACGTGGGGAATTAAGTTATTCTGGGTAATACCAGGGTACACTTTATTAACCTCTGGTTTACCTGTTGTTTATATGCCCAATATTAATTTATGTTTAAACGGATAATACGTTTAATACAGGGATGTTACTCTCACTTAGGTAGGTACATAGTATAGGCACGGCAGGAAAGCTAAGTTAGTCCAAGATAAACACTGAAAGCATCTAGGTGTGAAGCTTACCTTAAGATATTTCTTGAATATGCGTAGTATACTACTACGAAACAGTAGAATTCATTTTACTTTATAGGCTTTGTCTGTAAGAATCAGGAGATTTTGAGGAATGAAGTACTAATTTTATAAATTACTATTTTAAGTTATATATTACATTTCAATAATAAATAATGCAATAGGCAGTTAGCTTTAATTTATTTTACCTAAAATTAGAGTTAAATAAGTGTCTCTATGGTTGGCGACTATCAATGGTCATCTAATCAAGAGATCACAAGACACCATCAGCTATTATTATTTTTGCTAGTCATACTTTAATGAAAGAGAACTTTACCGTGCCCCCTACGAAGTAATGCTTAAAAAGGTTTATATAGAAAATAGGATATTAATTATGAAAAATTACTTAATATCTTTAAAATTTAGTTTATATGATGGTTGTCTATTAGGATTTTTTTTTTTTGCGCTAGCTTCGCTTTGAAATATAAGGGATTTCATGTACTATGGATAGTCGAGGAGCTAAATGCTTTTCGGTATATGTTAACACAACTGTATTTACCCTTTTTCGCTCTTTGTCTTCCTTTTTTCTTCCCTGTTATCCCCCTCTTATCCCTCTACTACCATGGTAGTAGGGGATTATGGGATTATGAAGAAAAAAAGAAAGATGCAAAAAAAATTTTTCAAAATTTTTCGGAGTTTCCCCCCCCCCCTGGGGAAACTACGCAAGCTAGAGGTAAGGGAATTTTCAATTTTTACTTTATGGGTGAAAGTTTATTGTACGTGTTTTTTGTCTTAGTTCATTGCTTTTAAACAACTTAGCTGAATATATTTTATGTTAAATGTGTCGGCATTTTCTTCTAGCACTGCTATATTTAGGTTCTCTGTTTATCTTTTTGCGTACCTGGTGAAGTAAAAAAAGTTTTTTGGCTGCATGACGGATAAAATTAATAATCAGATATTAAGTTTATATGCATTAATGTAGAAAATACCTTAAAAATTAACTTATCCTTTTACTGCGAAGCACAAAAATCCTAAAAAAAAAATTTTTTTTATTATCCGGTTTTATAGACGGGTCTTTTTAAATTAATCCACGCTTCGCAGCTTCGCACAAAAATGGTGTAATAACTAAATTTTCTTTTATGTTTAATATAAATCTCCACATCGATGACTTAGATGTTTTGAAGAATATCTCTAAACTGTTAGGTATAGGTGTGGTTACTACGGATACCGATAAAAATTTATGTACATTTAGGGTTAACAAACAATCTGAGTTGTTAAAATTAATTCGAAATTTAATTGATAATCTACGCTTCGCACAAAAGGTGTAAAAATTTTATATATTTTGCAGACTTTGTAAAAGCTTATAATTTATACTTTAATAGAGTCAGTGTAACTTCTTCACCCGTATTAAAGGGTGAAATACTGAATATTAAAAATAGTATGAATAAACAAAGAACAAGTTTCTTGATTCTTGTTGTAACTCCAGAAGGAGTATTCAGTATTGAGGTATCTTTATTATTATCTAAAATAAAAATTACAGACCACTGATTGTTAGGTTTAATAAAAGGAGAAGGGTCATTCTATTTAATTAGATTCTCCGCTGGCTAATTCGGGGGGGGGGTGTTTGAAATATCAGTTCAAAATAAAGCTTATCACCAAACAATTCTTGTTAATAGACCCCTTTTTTTATAAAAAATAAAAAAAAAGGTGGGGTTTAGAAAAATGTGCTTCAATTACAGGAATTTCAATAAATCTTCTGAATAAAATATTTTTTGAAGTTGTTTACTAAATTTAGGTTTCAGAGGTAGTAATTGAAAATTAAAAAATAAAGAGGATTGGAGTATTTTTAGGAGAGTAATAATAACTTAGTATTTGTTACCTACATATTATTATTGTTGCCTATAATAATATTTGTTGCTTAATCTTGATCTAAACAGAAAATTTAGTTTCAAGGGAATTGCCCGGTTAGCATAAACAGTAATGCAATTGTTTTGTAATCAATAGTTCATTAATAATCCATTATTTAGTGCTTCTTTAGCGAAGCTATCTATTTGTTTTGTAATCAACCCCCTTTTTTGTAATTGATCATATTTAGCTTAATTATTACTCAGTCTCTTTTATTTAATTCCTTACTCGCTCCCCGTATGTTTTTGAAAGCGAAGAAAATAAATAAGAAATGAGTAACGACAAGATTCATATTATTATTAGAATCTATCTAGTTTTACTCAGTGCTATAACTCCCTTTAGCTTCGCAGGGAAGTTATTGTAGATTAAACCGGATGTTGTATTAACTATGTCGGAACTATTGTCAATGTAACTATCCAAATAAAATTTTATTAGAAATACTATTGTCTTAACAATTTAAACAAATAGGTAAGTAACTTAAGCTTATATGTTATTCAAAGGTTTATTGAGCTTACATTGTGTTAAGGAGGTCGCCTGGTTAGCATAAATAGTAATGCATCCGTTTTGTAATCGGCAGAATCAAGTGCAATTCTTGAACTGGGCTCAATAAAGTAGCCAGAGATGCTCTTTTCTTTCCTTAAGATCTCCGCTTTATGGGTGGAATGAGGGGGAGTTTTCTTTTCCAAAATAATTTAATTAATAATTTTAACATACTATGATGAATAACTTCCGCTATATTATATTTTTTATATGAATATTTTTAGTTATACAACCAATTACTTTTTTTTTTGAAAAAACAGTGTTGTGTTTGGGTATGACTCGTTATATATTGATAAGAGGGCTTAAATATGCTAAAGGGTTAGAATCTCATATTCTTTCCCCTTTAGCCGGTTGTTGTAAAGGCAAGTTAATTGTTTTGAACAATATCTATCTTAAGCCAATTAGAGAGTACATCTTATTCTTATTTAACAGCATGCTTTTTCTAACTTCTGGAGAAGGGAAGTTAGGAGGTTTCCGGTTACAAATAACTAGCATTTTCATTAGTATACTCTACAGAGTATTTGGATTTTTTCCTTCTTTCTCGGCTGTTCCACAATCAATCCAGTACATTTTTGTGTCGCGTTCAAGAATTGAACATAAAGGTAGATTTGGATCTAATAGAAAGTGGTCTAAGCGTTTCTGTTGCAAGTACCAAACTAAAGCACAACAAGCTTCAGATAACAGCTCCGACCTTAAACCTTCACTGTGTGAGGACTCTTCTAAGTTTAGTGATCTAATACCTTTTAAAGGTGGCCTGACTACGTCACCTAAAGTTGAATTATCTCTCAGTTTTATTGAATGATTTAGGGGTTTTACAGACGCAGAAGGTTGTTTTCTTATCTCTAGTGCTAAATCTAGATCGGTTGCCGGCCAGGCGGTTTATTACAAGTTTATTTTTAAAATAAGTTTACATATGGACGACAAAGCCGTTTTAGAGTACATTAAAAGTACTTTGTGTATTGGAAATGTAAACCTTGATCTAAAATCATCTAAAGCTGTTTGGGAAGTTTCAGCTAAATCTGAAGTTTCTTTAATTATATCTATTTTTTCTAGCTTTAATTTGAATACTACTAAACATTTAAATTTTATGGACTTTTCAAGAGCATTTATGCTTTATACCGAGATTGGTAAATTATCATCTATAGATAACTCTCAAGAGTTAAGTGAGATAAAATCTTTAAAAGATTCAATGAACAAGAATCGAACACTGTTAGATATGCCCCTAGCTCATATTCGTATTACTCATTATTGATTGCTGGGCTTCGTTGAAGGTGATGGTTCCTTTGTTTTTGTTCGTTCAAATAAATCTCTTTTGTTTTATATTACACAAAAGGGACATGAAACCTTAATGTTGGCAATACGTGATTACTTATTTAAATTACCTGCTTATACTGAGCTCAAAGATTTAGACTTATCTGTAGATAGTTGAATCAAGATTCAGCTAGATAAAAGAAGTGATAGTTTCAATTTAATTGTTCAACGTAAAAGGTTTATTGAGTTTGTTTTAATCCCCTTATTTGATTCCTTAACATGATACTCAAAAAAGTATCTAGATTACTGTGATTGAAAGGCTTTGTTTAACATTTATAAGATGGGATTAAATTATTTACCCGAGGGTGAGAATTTAATAAATCGGATTTTAAACCAAATGAATAACAACCGTTTATCTAATTCTCCTAATAGGGAAGAAGGTGATAGTCTAGTTAATAGAGATCAACTTCAAGTCGATATTTTGGAATTATTAAGTAGATCTTCTAACTATGAGGTTAGGGATGGTAAAACTTATATAAAGTCTCTTAATAGACTAAAAGGTTCACCTACCTCTAAGGGAGTGGAACTACGAGATCATATTAGTGGAGATATCCTAAAATCATTTGCTTCAATTGCCGAATGTGCAAAGTATCTAAACACTATTCCTCAAACTACTAGAGGTAGAGCTTTAAAGGGTACTCCTTTTAAATTTAATGGAAAATCAGTTTATATTACTCTTATCGAAGAAGTGTCTAGTTAATTCTAGCCTTTCCGTTTATATTATTAATTGTTATTGCTTCTATTTGGTTCGAGACATGCACGATGTCTAATGGCATTTTATTATTACGTATCATAGCTTGTTTAATCATTTAGCTTAGTCCATCTATATATTCCAGAAGATAGATCGGTTGCTTATTATAACTGTTATTGTTATATTGGCATTTATTATACTACTAAAAATAAGGGATAAGTGGAAAGGGGTACTATATTATAACTTAGTTTAAACGACAATTGAGTTCGTGTAGTACCCTCCTCCATTCCCCTACTTTTTTTTTTATCTACATTCTTTTTTCTTCTTTCAGCTATTGTCTTTTCTTTTTTCTGCAATACCCCCACTGGGCTGTTGTTCTTCGGCTAAATAAATTCTTAAGCCGTCTTATTGTTAATTTTTGTTACGCCTACGGTGAGTACGCATGCATGCTTCGCCGGCAGCAGGGATAAATTATTTTTATATTGTTTAAAGTATAGTTTTATTTATTCTTATGATAGTTATATGTTTAACTTTAGTTCCGGTTGCTCTTTAATCCTCTTCACTAGTGAAGAGGGTAGGAGGGTGGTTCGCAGGTATGAAATAATTTAAGAGGTAAGAAAAATAGTAGTAAGATTATAATCGGCGCAAAATCATTGATACGCAGTAATTTGGACTTTATATATTAATTTAAATAAGGTCCTCTTTTGCTACGTATGTTTAACTATTATCTCTTATAAGTATATTTAGTGGATTAAATAGGATTAGTAGTCAAGTGGTATGACACAGCTCTTTCAATGCTGGGATCGCGGGTTCGAATCCCGCCTAGTCTACGAGGGATACCTCAAAAAAAAATAATAACCGAATTTATCAATATACGATTCAATTGTCCCTAAATAGGAGGCTATAACTTAATTGGTAAAGTGTACTGCTCATAACAGTTTTAATAAGTGTTCAACTCACTTTAGCCTTATAATGCGGGTTGATGTAATAGTTAACATATTTGGCTCATGTCCAAAAATTGAAGGTGCGAATCCTTTGCCCGCGTGCGGGGGACTCTCCCGGTCCCTAGGGGGTCCTGTCAGGGAGGTTGTTCTAAAAAAAATCGTCAAGTAATGAATTCTTTTATAAAAGATTAAAGGTATTCTATAATAATAAATTTATTAGAAAATCCGTGTATATACATGGTATTTTCTTATATCCGAGTGCTGGAATAGGTATACAGGGTCCCTCCCCCCCCCCCGCAGCTAGCAGATTTTTTTTTTCTTTTTTACTAAGAGGCTGGCTAGTTTAGACGAATTTAAGGAGTGCTGTTACGCAAGCAGTATAGTTAGCTAGATGAAAATGTATAGAGGTAGGTTTAATGCATACAAGCTGAGTGCTGGATTTGGTATACAGGGAATACGCCTCCCTCCCTCACCCTCCTTTTTTTTTTATTTACTTTATTGCTCGTTTAAAGTTAATAAGTTGTTATCTTATAAGGTATGAGTCTAAACTAATAAGAAATGAAGATGTTATCTGTATACTATATCTTGTAAATAAACTGGTCACTAAATAAACCGCCGCTTCGCTAAAATTTTTAGTTTTTAATAAAAAATTAAAAACTACGCAAGCTAGAAGAGGGCCGAACTATTTTTTTTTTCTTATTTAAAATTCGAGTACTGAAATTTGGTAGACTATCACCAATAGGATTCCTGGTGTTTTTTTTTTTAATTTAATTGTTGATGGTTTATATGAAGATAGTTAGGTTGCTGTTGCTTTAAAGTGTTGTTGGGTGGTCGCTTCTGCATACTAACTTCGTAGCGTATTTTAACCCCCCCTCCCTACACATGTAGAGGGTTAAAATTCTTTAATATATTAATTTTAATAAACGTAAAATTTGAATTGAATTAAATTAAATGTAACCTGAGTGCTGAAATTGGTAAACAGAGAGTACTTAAAATACTCTGATATAATATCTTAGGTGTTCAAGTCACCTCTCGGGTAATGTTATTGTCTTTTAATTTTTATTTCAATATTAAGCCAATAACGCATAGGTTCAAACAAATGTTTATATCCATATTAGGATGATCCTGTTGGTATATTAAGGTGGGTCTAGCTAACCCTTTAGGTTAATTAAGTAAGTAATTAGATGGTAGATCTTTGATGATCCAGCTGAGGGAAAAGGCAGACAACCTACCTCTTTTAGCCCTGCGATCTTGTCTTAATTAATTAGAAGGTGAAAGTTTTCACGAAACAATGTACTACAGATATGATACTAGTAATATATAAGTTATTTCTGTAGTTTTCCTAATACAAGGTGGTTGGGTCACAAGTTCAACCGAGCACCCTTATAAATTACTACTGTTCTATGGAACCTTTCACATAAAGATTTATAGAACAGAGAACTAATCCATAATGACCCCTTTTTTTTTTTATAAAAAATAAAAAAAAAGGGGGGGGGGGGGGGGTTTAAAGGTAATCCCTATAAGGCTCTTATATTGTATAGTTAATAAAGTGAATAAATAAAACATCAATAGAAGAATCAAATCAGTAGCATTGTTGGCGTGGTTAAGGAAGAAAATCCCTTAAGCTACAATACCCTTGTATTATGAAGCAGATGAATATTAATTTATATTGAATTCTTGGAGTTACCTGTTTATATTGTTTACGTTTTTTTTTTAGCATTAAAGGCTTTTATATAAATATTAACAAAATCTGTTTTCTGCAAATTATTACAAAATTTTTATCGTGGTTTCTCAACCACTGGCGTTAGGTTTTTTTCTAGCGAACAACATAATATAAAACCAGTTGTGGTTTATTCTAATGCTGACACTCAAAAATTCACTGTATTTAAAGAAAACAGAAACAAAGCGGGGATATACCGGTGAGTCAATATACTTAATGGGAAAACTTATATTGGTTCATCTGTAAATCTATCCGAAAGGTTTACAGCCTATTATTCTATATATTACTTAACAAATGAAGGAAAAAATAATAGCCAGATTTACAGAGTTTTACTTAAGTAGGGCTATTCTAATTTCAGGTTAGAAATATTAGAGTATTGTGATCCGGATGTAGCAATATAAAGAGAGCAATATTATTTAGATGCACTTAACCCAGAATATAACATGACCTTCTAGCTTCGCAAGAAAATTGCAGGTTCTTTAAAAGGATTTAAACATAGTGCGGTTAGTATCGAACAGATGAGAAAAATCAAATTAGAAAATAAGAGAATACCTTCACAAGAGGAAAAATTAAAACAGGTGAAGTCATTATTAAAGGGAGAGTCTACTATTGTTATAAAAAATATTACAGGTGAAACTCAATCTTTTGTTTCTTTACCCTTTTTTTTTGTGCTACGCTTAAAAAAAAAGGGGGAATTGAGAAGCTGCCAAATTTGACCTTCGGAGGTATAAACCAAAGTGGACTATCTAAATATATAAGTAAAAAAATTTTTTTTTATCCTTTTTTTTTATAATAATAAAAAAAAAATGTTCACTAGCCCTACATAATCCCCCGTTATCCCTCTACTACCATGGTAGTGAGGGATTATGGGGGATAACGCAGGAACTAGATAGAGGGTTTTTGTATATAAATCTTCTTTTGACAAGGAAATGATTCTAAATAGTGATGCTTATAAAAAAGCTACAGGTCCAAAAATTATAATAAGTAGACACACGGAAACTTCTAAGGTAGTAATCAGAGATGCTAATTTAGAAAATAAACTTTCTTTTAAGGTGAAAGAAAAATTAATTTTTAACAGTAAATTAAATAAAAAAGTAATAGCTATAAATGATGAAACCAAAAAATAATTAAAGTTTATTTATTTAAAATCAGCTGCTCAACATTTCGGTGTTAATTACGATACTGTTCGTAAAAGAATGAATAAACCGCTTTTTCATAATGAGCATAATTATATTTTACAGTATGAAAACGAGTAGTTATATTAGCACGCATATTTTTAAATTTTATTCATAATAATTAATTACGGCTATGCTGCAGGTCTAATCTGTCGCAAACATATTTCGTTTGATGTGGGGAGGGGAGGGGTTCCTTTTACTCTCCTCCCCTCCACCTCTAATCCTGATAATTTATATTGTAGGTGTTCAAGTCACCTTTCGGATATTTTTAGGGGGGTATAGTTTAATTGGTAGAACGCTAACTTTGCAAGTTAGTTGTCCGGGTTCAACTCCTGGTACCTCCATCTCGCCTCGTAGAGCTCTATTTTTCTTTTTAACAATTATTTTTTACTATTTTCACAAATTTTTTTTCACTTTTTCTAACCCTCTTCAGTAGTGAAGGGGGGGGGGGGGGGGGAGGGGTAGGAGAGCAACATACAGGAAGGGAATGTATATTATTAAAACGGTGTTACTAAGTAAGCAGTCTTACTTGAAGGCTATTATGCGGAAGAAGGAAGGATGGCTACGTAGAGGAAAGAGTAGACATCCCCTTACGAAGTTTTTTTGGGGAGGGGGATCCTTCCCCCTTCGCGGATGGATCTTTTTATTACCTTTTACGTGAAAGTAACGTATTGGTGTGTGATAGGAGGAAGGTTATCCTGATCCATAGCTCGAGAAGCTCAATTGGTAGAGCAGAGCATTGAAGCTGCTTTGGTTGAAAGTTCGACTCTTTCCTCGAGCAAAGGGGATGTGGGGGGTTATCTATTCTTTTTTTTTTTTTTTTGCTTTGTTTTCTCCCTTGTCTTTACTTATACCTTCACTTTCCCCTTTTGCAAACTAAACTGCAATAATAAAATATGTATGTTAGATTATATCGACTAAAATATTATTTTTTATTTAATTTAACTTTATTAGCTTACTTTAGCTTAGTTTAGCTAAGCTAAGCTTACTTTAGCTAAAATTCTTTTATTCGTCCTGCTGCTACTTCGTATGCTAGCTAGGTTGTATAACACTTAACATACAAAAATAAAAAGTTGCGACTTGTGTATAGGACGCAGCCTTACACTAGTATAAATAAGCGAACGGAAGATTATGTCTCTGTTGAATCTTCGTTAAAACCCAAATTTTTTATCATGGCAAAATTTAACAATATTAAACTAAACATTTTATTAGCTTGTAATGGTAGCAGAGCTGCTTTAATTACAAGAGGTTTAACTTCAGCTTTTTTATCGTCACCGTTACAAACTTCAAGCACAGCCTTTCAATTAGCTGTTTTATATTCAGGTATTGGTGTAGGCCTTGGTGTTAGAAGTATTCATCTTCCTTCTGCTCCAAGTATTCAATATAAATCTATACAAGCTATGGTTATTAAAGATCGTAGCCCTACTGGAAAATTTAAATTCAAACCTTCAGCCAAAGGAATAGTTACAGTTTTTATTACTGTAATAGGTATTTTAAACGATTCGAGTGTTTTATCGGCTTTTTACGATGAATCTTTACGTAGATATGAAATGCTATCTGCCTTTACTTCGCATTTAGATAAAGAGCTATATTATACAATTACATTAGTAGGTAGAAAAGGAAAATATAACTATACCCTGATTTACCCCGTTACAGGGAGAGGTATTAACCAAGAGGTTTTGATTAAGGAATTTCATAATTTCATTGCTTGATTAAGAGCGGAAGTTCAAAATCAATTTCAATTAGATTTATTAAAGTACCGTGATAGAATAATTAAGCTTGATTATGTAAAAATCATCTTTAGTCCTAATACCTCAGGAAGTGGGGGTTCCGATATGCCATCTGCAAAGGTAGAGGATAGCCAAAAAGAGGATAACCAAAAAGAGGTAAGTGATGCAAATGATTTCCATTCAAGCCAAGAAGGTAACAATCACAATCCTATGTCTACAGATAAATGTGAAATCCTTCCGCTTTGCACAATGTTGGCTGCTTTTTCACTTTCCTCACCTGCTTCACCTCATCCTTCTCCTTTTTTAGCTATTATATCCGTTATTTCAGGGTTGATGGGTTCTTCCCTTCTCCTGGCTTTAAGTTATTATGTTTTTTATTTTAAAGGAGATTTTATGTTGGCGCTAGTTTCTAAACTAGCCGGTATCGCTTTACACAAAGAGTCGTCATCTTTACATATTATGCAGTGTGGGTTCCTACAACTGTGTGGCTACGTTTCGCAACCTAGAGTACTAAGGGGAAATTCTTCTAGTTTTAGATTAACTAAAGGTCCAGGTCTACTAGCTAGATATAGCACTTTAGTTGCTTCATCTAACACAAACCTCATGTGTGCTTCTCCTCAGCTCCGCTGCTCCCAAAAAATTTATTCGCAGGCGACCGGGAATAATTTATGTGCGGAGGAAAAAAACCAAATGAAAATCTCGGAACTATACAGTAAAAAAAACCACCCCAAACAAATATCTTTTATAAATTTAAGAAGGGAGGCTGCTCACCGTAAAGTTCACACTATGGCGGCCAATGGGTTGGTCGTATCTAGAGAACCTAATATGAAGGACGTACAACTAGGTAATGAAATGGCATCTTTATTAGAAAACGGTAATAAGCCTGAAGGAATGACTTGATATGATTTCTTTGAGAAATTACGTGGTTGAGTTGATGGTGAAGGATGTTTCCTTATTAACCGTAAACCCCTAAAGAATTCAGTATCATATAGATTTAGATTTGAGATAGGAATGCATAAGGACGACCTCCCTCTATTAGAATTTATTCGTACTACGTTAGGATTAGGTAGTGTTTACACTTACGGAGATTCTTCTCATTTTGTTGTTGAGAAATTGGCTGAAATAAAAATAATCATAAGTATTTTTTATAAGTTCCCGCTTAACACAACGAAATATCTTAATTTTATAGATTTTTCTGAATGTTATACTCAATATGTAGCGATGTCAGAGGTGGACTTAAGAGTATTATCAAAGATAGAAGAAATACGTCAAGGAATGAATTCTAAAAGAACTAATTTCACATTACCTAAGACACATAAGTTAAAAATTACTCCATACTGACTTCTAGCTTTTCCCCCCTTTTTTTTTATTATTACAAAAAAAAAAGGGGGTTGTTGAAGGGGAGGGTTCCTTCCACGTAGAAAAGAATCAGTATTTTCGATTAACATTTAATATAACTCAAGTAATGGTAGACATAGCTGTATTAGACTCAATCAAAGAATTTCTGATGAAAGGTAGGCTGCTGATAGAAAGCAATAATCGTGCGGTGGTTGGTATATATAAACGTAAAGAAGTATCTAAGACTAATCATAAATTATCAGCAGAACTTAGAGTTAGGGAGGTAGATTTTATTAAAGAAAAATTAATCCCTCTATTTGAGAATCTTATATGACATACTAAGAAGAAACAAGATTTCCAGGATTGAATAACTATTTTAAAACTTAAAGAACAAGGACATCATTATCATAAGTTAGGATGTGATTTAATCAATTTAATCTTAAGTCAAATGAATAATAATCGGTTGTCTTCCGTCAAATCTAATAAAATTAATCGTGAAGATTTGGAATTTAAGATTAATAATCTTTTAGCTTCACCATCTAACCTGGAGATAATTAATGGAAGAACTTTTATACTTTCAGAACAAAGATATATCAATAGTGGGAAAGGCAAACCTCTTAATAATTCTATAAACTTATTGGATAAACAAGATGAGTCTACTCTTAGAACTTTTTTATCGCAAGCTGAGAGCGCTAAATATTTTGGCGTATCGGAGTCTACCATATCAAATAGACTTAAAAAAGGTTTAACATTTAACTACGAAGGAAAATTAGTATTTCTTCGTAAGAAGGAGAAAGATTAATAGATTTTTATTTAGGCACACCTGGAGATATGCAATGCTGGCTTTTTTCTGCTAGCGTAGCACGCCATAAATTTGGGAGGTGTACCCAAACTAGTCTAAGTTTACGAGCTTGTTTTAGCTTAATTTCATTAGCCGGTATAATTATCTTGTTATAATTTCTGTTTGTTGCTTATGGTTTGGTTTTAGAATGGTAGAGCTAAATAAATTAGCATGAGGTTATAACAGAATGGTCGTTAATCAATAATAGGTGTGGGGAATTCCTCAAGTTCAAGTAAAAGCAACTTTTTATCGCCCCCCGCAATCCTTCCTTTGGAATAAGTCGGGGGAAATAAAATGCGTATGAGGTAATTCGCCCTGCTACTTCGTTAGCATGGTGGGGACATCTATTTCTACCCTTTAATAAATATTGTATTAGTGTTAGAATTTGTTTTAGTGTTATAGTTAGTATTAAATTTTCAGAGTATGCGTGCTTCGCTATAAGGTGGTGAGAGAGTTCGCAATAATGATTTCACAAAGTAAGTTCAAGTCTTATCTCGAGCATTCGTATATTTCGGTAGCGTAGTTAGAAAAGGGTAGCGATGGAATTGGTAGATACTCCTCTCTCTTTATTTACTTTGTTACGTATTTAAAGCTAATATGTTGTTAACTTGCAAAATTTTATAGGATTAAATAAGAAATGGATATGTTATGTTGACTGTCTATCTAGTTAATAGCATTATAGTTAATCTGTAGGCGGGCTGAACTAATTTATTTTGTAATTCAGAGTGCTGGAATAGGTAAACAGTGAGTAGTTAGTTACTTAGATTTCTTATTTTTATTCTAGGTGTTTAAGTCACCTCTTCCCCGCCCTACGGAGAAGTAGGGACCCCCCCCCCCTCCACTCATTGTCAGTGTAGGGAGGGTAGATGAATATTATCATTATCTCGTAAGATGTATAGGTTTTTACAACAAAGGTAAATTTTTTTTTTTTTTAGCTATTAGCTTAAATAAAGCTAACTCTTCTAGTTAAAGTAATGCATCTGATGATAGATATTCGATGATCCTGTTAAAGGAAAGGGTTGACGCCCTACCTCCTTTAACCCTTATCCGTTACCCCCCCCCCCCCCAACCTCTGCAAAAAAATTTTTTTCGCAGAGGATTCCTAATTTGCAGATCATTTACTTTTTCACAAGAAATTATCAGTAGCTAAGCTTATGTAGCTGCAGTTAATAAAGAAAATAGGGATAAAGTTTAAGCTGAAGATATATATACGGATAAATCGAAAGAATTGTTATGAAAAGCTAATCTAGGTAAGAAATTTAGTACCTAAGCAAAAAAAAACTAAACCTAAATACTGGAAAGGCTAAAGCCATTGTAGCCCAAAATATTTAAACTAAGGAAATGTTTGAGTTTACTTCAGTTGGTGTCGGATTATAGTCTTTAGGTATTAGCTGATCGTATATTAGTAAATGTATTAATAGCAATAAAATTTGTAAGGGTTATACTATATTTATAAAATAAGCAAATTATTCTATAGGGATCTATTATATTATTAAGTAATTAGGGTGGATCCGAACTGATCCGCTCTTACTATATATATTATAGAAGGGATCTCGGTCGGGGTTTCTAATTTAGACTATAGGGTATAGTAACCCCCAAGGGAGGTGTAGAAATTGGTAAACTGGGGTAATTTAGGCTTATCTGATCGCAAGATCTTGCAGGTTCGAGTCCTGTTCTCCCTATCTATTTTATTATATGTGTGTAGGAAGCTTTTAAATTATATACCGAAGAAAGTGATACTTCAGCCGAGTCAACTTTTAATAAGATCGGGGTTCTTAAAGCAGAAATGAATACTAATAGGACTTATTGAACTTCTAATTATAAGATTAACATTACTCCATACTGGCTTTTAGATTTCGTGGATGGTGAGGGATCCTGAAATGTTAATAAGCAAAATTTCCTTATAAGCTTTTTTATCGCACAATCTTCTAAGGATTTCTAATTAATGGTGGCGATTAAAATTTACTAAAATAATTTAAGTAGCCGCTTTAATGATGTAGTGAATCTAGGTATATACAAAAGCAAGACGGCTAATAAATCGTATATGATTAATTTAAATGAAAAAAACTGAGTTTATCCTTCAAGTGCTTGTTTCTTTTTTTTTTTTTTTTTTTTTTTTCAGTTTCCCCCCCCCATAATCCCCTACTACCATGGTAGTAGAGGGATAAGAGGGGTGGGGAAACTACGCAGGCTAGAAAATGATATGAGTAAGTAAAAAAGAAATGGACTTCACAGATTGAGTATCTAATTTAAAATTAAAATAATTCGGATTACACTATACAAAAGAAGGAGTGTTAATGATTAACCGTATTATAAGTCAGATGAACAATAACAAATTATCTACGAGCTCTAGTCCCCCTTATTGACCGAAATTTATTACTGCGTGACCTAAAGGTAATATAGGAAGGTGGTTCAAACTACGAACACAACGCTTAAGGACAAATAGTTATAAAGTTTTCAGGTAAATTATTAAATAAAGGTACTCCTATTAGAGTACTAATTATAGATGATAAGGGAAATAATTTAAAAGAGTTAGAGTCTATAAATGCGTGTGTGGTACTTATTTAGGTATATCACATGATATGGTTAGAATGAGACTGCGTGATTAGTAACCTATCAAGTTTAATTCAATATTAGTGTATGTTAAGAAAAAGTAACTAATGTTGATTAGGTTATTAGTAAGTAGTACATAACTAGTTTAAATAGTTGTATATGTTTCTTATCCAAGGATAATAACAATATATACAAATATCTTGTAGACTAATCGGGTAAGTCAGGAATTTTTGGTATTCCCTATTGCGTGTTCGAATCACGCCAAGATAAAGAGCTTGCTATATAGTTTTTTTCATTAGTGCTATTGAATAAACTGTAAAGGCTAACTTGATAATTATAGGAATAGGATAGTGGTAAACAATCTGTTTATACCTATTTTAGCTAAAGCCTCTTCTAGCTTGCGCACGAGATAGTTATTTTTTTTTTGCTGCGAAGCACACCTACGGATAGTTTTACCTTTTGGTTATTTGTTTTTTACTTTTTAAAACTAAATAAAAAAAAGGGAGATAAAAAGAAAAGTTTCTTTTGCCTAAAAAAAAATAGCTTATTTTGCATAAATATTTTTGGTATTTACTAATGAGTGTTCGAATCACTCCAAGATAGATAATTTATTTTATATTTTTTATTTTACGCAGCGTATAAGTACTATAAAAAAACAAATTACAGTAGGGGGGGGGGGGGGTGCATCCAACTAAATATATTGTAGCTTAATTGAGTATCACAGCCAGCTATGTATATTTCTGTTGCTAAGCCTAGCCAGCGATACTAAATATATTATGCCTAAATCGTCCCGGTTATCCCATAATATGTAATTATATGAATCTTCGCCTTCGTTATAATAAATAATTTAATGGTGTTTATTAACTTTTATTACTATTCCTTAATATAATAAGACTAAAATGATACCCTTAGTATATTTTTATACTAAGGTAATTCTCATTAGCTCAAGGGTAGAGCCGGATACTTCTAATATCCTGATTTTAGTTCGAATCTGAAATGAGAAATACGCACGCATGCTTCGTATGCATGCATAGTTCGTATAAATGGATTAAGAACCCTTAAAGGTGGTATGCTAGCTCAACTAGCAGTAAGGTAACAAGATTGCTCAATAGGAGAAAGTTTACTAATTTGTGTTCGGATTATTTAACATAACATATTTTTTAGGGTGCAGCCATAATAAAACTAGTTTTAAGGAAGATTAATCTTTTAGAAGGATGGCTAGGTTGCGTTTTTAACAAATTATTTTCGACTAAACAGGGAGATGTAGATGGCTGTACCGTTCTTAATAAGAATAGTTTTAGTTGGCGAAGGCTAGCTTGTGTACCGAATAGGTATTATCCTTTAATATTATGGTGACTTTATTTCGCATAAACTTAAAATGTAATTAATAACATTCAAATTAGAATAAATCAGGGGTTATTATTTAGGAGCGAGTTTTATTTAGCTAAAGCACGCTTCGTAGGGAAATGTCGGTGAAGTATGTGTAAGTTACGATTACAAATTCGTGGAATGCCATCTTGCTTGGCTTCGTGGTGTTGATTCATGCCTTTTCCTCTTTTTGTTTATAGGACTTTTCTCCCGTATGATTCGGATCCCACTTCTAGCCTACCACCTCAGGAGCTCTAGGGATCTTTATCTAATGGTTTGGTTTACAATATTGAGGTAGGGGGTGGTTTATAAAGTGAATGTTTTCCTAAATTTTAGAGCTTATAGTAGCCAAGTTGTTGATAAATAGGATTTACTTATTTGTAAAAACCACTAAATATTGATGGTGTAGTCCCGGACTAGTCTACCCTGGTTGGAAATTTTAGCATACTTGTTATATAAAAATTCCAGCCACGATCTGGTTCGGGTTTAAATAAGCTTTCAGTAGGAGAATAAATAAATTGAGAGGGTAATGGGCAAGGATGCTTCTCACGTCCATATTTGTTTTTGTAAGTTTGATTTTTATAGCTTCCTTTTTTTTTATAATAATAAAAAAAAATGTTCACTAGCCCTACATAATCCCCCGTTATCCCTCTACTACCATGGTAGTAGGGGATTATGGGGGATAACGCAGGAACTAAATGAAGTCTGCTTATTCCCCCCCCCATATTTTTAGCATGTGCACGAGGGGATTAGTAAAATATGTAATCTCTATTTTTATAAAAGAGTGGTGAGGTTGGAAGTGAGTGGCTTGTAAAAAAAAAATTTTTTTTATAGAATTTATTAATTAACTTGTATGCTGTTATACTTCTAAATATCTTATATTAATTTCCACCTACTTACTAACCATAATTGGTATATTTATAGGGAACTAGTAGCAGTTAAATTACCTTTTGGGCGTTAGTATGGGTGTTAGGATTTACATATTTTCCTATATATAATATAATTATTTTTATTTTTTATTGAACATTGAAATAAAGGTGGAAGTCGGTTATGGAGTAGTATATAAAATACTGTGTAGTATATTTAATTAGTTTAATATATAGGAGTATTTATCTAAAGTGTTTAATTTTTTGAGTTTGCGCCTAAAAAAAGGGGGGGGGGGTAAGTGTATTATAAAAAAAAATGTGTTTGCTATACGAGGTAAAACTAAAAAAAAAAATAATCCATAAATATATAAAGAGCGTTTACGCCTTAAAGTTATGGTTGACTGATTATTTTATTTCATCGAAGGTATACAAATAAGTATATACTATCGTGTGTTAATAAAATAATATTTTTAATTTATGCAAAAATGTTTTATATACCAACAATAATATCGCTTATCGAGGTTGTTTTAGTGCTTGTACCTGCTTTACTTGCGGTAGCTTATGTAACTGTGGCTGAAAGAAAAACTATGGCCAGTATGCAAAGAAGATTAGGTCCTAATGTTGTAGGTCAAAAAAATTCCAAATTTATCTTTAAGAGATTTTATTCTATCGATAGCTCTAAATACGCTAATGCTATAAACGCACTTTATATTAATAGAAAAGCCCCTGTCAAACCTTTCGAGGGTAATGTTATAAGTGTATGTAAAGATTTAATATCTTCTAAAGCTCTTAGCACATTCTTTAAGGATTTTAAAGGTAAAGGGGTATTTATATGTTTACTTTTAAAGATAATCCTAATATTTTTTATATAGGTAGAGCTAAAGATTTCCAAAAGAGATTTAAAAGCCATATTAATATTAATTTGAAAGATAGATTCCATGTATTTGCTAATTCTATCGGTTGAGATAGATTTGAATTTTCAGTAATTGAAACTTGTAATCTCGAGATGCAAGAAGATAGAGAAAATTATTTTTTACAAAAATACTTACCTTTATTAAATACTATATTTAAAAGTAATTTGAGTGATACTCAGACTTATGATTCTTTATACGATATTTTAAAACTTAAACAATTAGAACCAGATTACTATAATAAATATCAAGGTATTTATATTTATCTTTATGAGTATGCTGCCCTTCGGAGGAAAACTAGATACTAGTTATAAAACATTTAATAGTATTAATGAGTTATCAAAATATTTAGGTGTAGCTAGAGAAACGTTGAGTATATATTTAAATACATACGTACCTTTCAGAAATAATTTGTTTTTAACGATAAATATAGAATCCTTTGAGCTAGTTGAAAAACTAATTAGTGATGCTACTCAAGGATTAAAATTAGATAATAACTTAGCTAAAAAAGTGTGAATGTATCTTACTGATGCGGAGGGTTCTATAGTTAAAACTACGCATAAATCTAAAGGTGCTGTAGCTAAACTATTAAATGTACAAGATAGAATTATAACTAATCATATAGATAAGTGAATTAAAGGAGGTATTAATGGTCATTATATATTTAGCTATGAATTAGATACTATAGAATTAGAAAAATTATTGGAAATATCAAGGTTAAGAAAATTTAATAATAATAGAGTATGGGCTTATAATGCCTCTACTTTAGAATTAATATCAGACTCATTTAGTAGTATGCAAAAAGCTGCAGACTACTTTAAGGTAGATTACAGATCTATCTTAAATCACTTGGATACTAATTTAGCGACTTTAAAAGGTGGAAAATCTGTGTTATTGTTTAGTAATGAATTAAGCAAACCAGAAAAAGATTTATTGTTAAATAATATCAAAAAGGCTGTAAATGAAACTGTTTGTGTATGAGTATACAAAAGTGTTAACAATAAATTTATATTACTAAATGATAATAAACCAACATTTAGTTCTAAATTAGAAGCAACTAAAGAATTAAAAATGAGTGCTAAAACAATTAGCAGATATTTAGATACACATAAAGAGTATAAAGGATTATATTTTTATAGTGTCGCTTTAGAGATTAATTAAAGATTAATTTATGGTAAGGTGTGAGAAACTTTACTAGGCCTCTAGCAAAAGTAAACCTTTTGCTAAAAATTATCAAACTGTCGGGAAAGACCTTAAAGTTATTTTAACTAAACGTATTAGGTAACTAATACATGGCTCAGGTAATGACTCGGGGTATAGTAATATCAAAATAGATGCACGAAAGGAAATAGGCAATCCGCAGCCAACTACCTAAAAATTAAAAAAATAAATAATAATAAAAGGTAGTCAGTTCATCGACTAAACGGTAATTGGTTTTATTAGGTATACTGGTAGTGCCTTAATAATGCTTAAGATATAGTCAGACCCTACTTGAAAAAGTACAGGATATATATATTATATTTGTTAAATGGATAGTTTGTACCACTACAACTATTTAGGGAGAAAGTCCTATAACTCTACCTGTGTTATTAATTTAACTGGTTAAATTAGGTAATTCGTACTATGGACTTCTTCAAGCATTTGCTGATGCCTTAAAACTTCTTTTAAAAGAATATGTTGCACCAACACAAGCTAATATGATTTTATTCTTTTTAGGGCCTATAATTACATTATTTTTTGGATATTTAGGTTATGCTGTTATACCTTAGGATTATAGGGTAATGTAGTCAAACTCCGGGGAACCCCTAAAGCTTCTGGTACTAAACTATGATCGAGAGATTATAAGTGGCTGAAGTAATTACTCAGGTAAAGTAATAAGCCAGAGGATTCTAGTTCCTTATCTAGACTTCGTAGACTAGGTAGGCTGCAGAAGATGCTAACCTACTTCTGTAAACGAAGCAAGCTTAATACTGTAAAGCTTGACAAGACAAATAAGTGGACTAGATGCTAGTAATAGAATGGGCAATCGCGGATCTAAATCAGTTGTAAGATGTTATTATGCAATTGTAAAAGAGCCACGAGTATACGGCTATAGATATTTACAAAATCCATCCCTACGAAGTATGTTTGCTAATCTTTAAGGAATACTAGAGTTCCTTAAACATAAAGGATTGATCTTCCCGAGCTTGCTAATTGTAGTTATTTTCATTTTTCATTACAATAAGCCTCCTTCGTAGTGTAGATCCACTCCTTCTCTTAACCTTTTTTTTTTTATAAAAACCAAAAAAAAAAAGGGGTTTGAGGAAGATTCTCGACTCAGTCCGAAGGCGAAGGCTGGATTTTATATATATTTAAGATGTACTCTAATGAGCTTAGAAATAAGCTATGATAAATTTTTGTATAGGAAAAATTTCTACGATTCACCATTAATTGGTTTTAATTCTTTAAATGTTAACAGTCGTCGTTCTTATGTTACATTAAGTACAAATAAACGTAATATTGACGATTTACAAGTCGATCCTTGATTTATTACAGGGTTTAGCGATGGTGAAGGTTGTTTTACTTGCAGTGTTTTAAAAAGTTCTTCTTATAAATTTGGCTGAGAAGTTCAATTAAGCTTTCAAATTAAACTACATGTTAAAGATTATCCGCTTTTATTAAGAATCCAACATAGTTTAGGTGGAATAGGTATTGTTAGTAGTCACCAATCTTATTGTTTCTATAGAGTCAGAAAATTAAGTGAGCTGATAGAATTAATTAAATTTTTTGATAAATATCCTTTAGTATCTCGAAAAATAGGGGATTATTTATTATTTAAAGAAATTCTATCTATTATTCAGTTGAAAGAACATTTGACTTTGCAAGGTTTACAAAAGATTATAAACATAAAAGCAACCTTAAATTTCGGTTTATCCAAAGAATTACAATTAATGTTCCCTGAAACTGTTCCAGTTCCCCGTCCTTTAAGAAAAACCTGTGTAATCCCACATTCACAATGAATAGCTGGGTTTACTTCAGCTGAAGGTAATTTCTCTGTTTCTTTAGACAAAGGTATCTTTAAATCTCTATTATTTAAAATCACTCAGCATGAAAAAGATGAGGTATTATTAACTGCAATTAAAGAATATTTTAATTGTGGATCCTGTTATTTAAGAAAAAAAGAAAATATAATGGATTTTAAAGTTACAAAATTTTCTGATCTAAATGAAATAATTATACCTTTCTTTATTAAAAATCAAATATTAGGTGTTAAATATCTAGATTTCGAGGATTGATGTCTAGTTTCGGAAATAGTAAATAAAAGAGAACATAAACTAGAAGAAGGTTCTTTAAGAATAAAAGGGATTCAAAGGGGAATGAATAGGGGGAGAAGTATATAAATTTTTAGCATTTAAAAATTTATTTTTGTATGGTCCAGGTTTATCGATTAGTGACATGAATTTAGGAATATTTTATATGTTAGCTGTTTCATCTTTGGCTACTTATGGAATACTTTTAGCGGGGTTTTTCAAAAAGTCCTTCCATAATGAAAATTATGGTTTATTACCCAAATGAATTTCAAGAAAAGCTTTTAATAAGTCAACTTGAAGCGAAGGATGTTTTATTAGTAAGTCTGTTTTAACTAATAACTTTAGCTTTTTTAGCGGCTATTTATTAGTATACTTATTAATATTAAAACATCAACGTTCAACGACTAAGTTAGTTTATTATAGAACATTAATAGACATACATGTAGGATTGGGGGTTTTTATCCTTTTTATTTTGTTCTTAAATATAATAATACGCCATGATGTGGCCTGATTTAATTTAAATTTTTATATATTGCATATTCTTATAAACGAATCTTTTTTCCTTTATGTTAATCAAATCAAACCTGTAGTTGTTATAAATAGAGTTAGTACGGTGAGACCAATAGGATTATCAAGTACTAAGTTTAGTATACATAATATAATTAGAGGACGCGGTGCGAAATCTTTATTTGTTCTGTACTGTAGCTTATGTTATAATGGCGCATTTAAACATTCTTATTCTACTAAAGCAAAAAGTACTTTTGCAGAAGATAGTAAAAGGGAGTTTAGTTACTTGCCGGATGAAATAAAAGCTTTACATACTTTATATATAAAGGATCTGTATAAAGACAGAATAGCCCCTGTAATTCCTTTTGATACTGATTTAACTTTAGATTCTTGTGATAATTTCTCCGATGTTAAAGAAAGAACGGGGTTCTTAAAGAAATGAGGATCAAAAGGGGGAATTTATCTTATACAATATAAACATAATCCTCTTATTTACTATATAGGTAGAACTACTCTTTTTAAAAGAAGATTTAATAATCATATTCAAGCTGACAGTAATAGCAAATTCCACCTTTTTTTAAAATTAGTTGGTTTAGAATATTTTAAATTTTCTATAATAGAAGTTTGTTCTCCTAATGAACAAGGAATAAGAGAAAACTTTTATCTACAAAAATTTTTACCTCTTCTAAATTCTACTTTTTCTTCTTCTTTTTCAGAATCTGATATTTATACTAGTTTGACAGATAAATTAAAAAGTTTAAAATCTGAAACCTTATCGCTAGAAATAAATAGCAATCAACCTATACCTGTATTTGTATATTGCCTGGACGATACAAGTATAAATAAAATTTTTGTTAAATATAATAGTATGGCTGAGGTTATTAAAAAAGAGGAAATTTCTTATAATACTCTTTTATTATTTAGAGATACAAATGTACCATTTCGAAATAAATTATATCTAACTAGACCTATAATAGATTTTGAAAATACATTTGATAAAATTAAAGAAATATTAAAAGAAGTAAAGTTATATGAAAATACACCTCAAACAGTTTGAGCATACGACGCTAAAACTTTAGAACTAGTAAAAGGTAGTCCTTTTTCATCAAAAACATCAGCATCAAGTGAATTAGGTATCAGCCGTAATGTTATTAATTATTTTTTAGATGCTGGAAAACCTGAAGGGGTTAAAGGTACCTATTTATCTAGTAGACCGCTTAATGATAAAGAAATTCAGAATTTGTTAATGATTTCAGAATCTATTTCGTTAGGGAATAAATTAGAAGTATGAGCATATGAAGCTAAAACTTTAAATTTAATAAATAATGCACCTTTTTTTAGTATATCTGCTGCGGCTAATTATTTTAATGTTGAATATAGAACAATAAGTCGACATTTGGATACTAAAGTAGCTACAAATAAGAATAATTTATTTGTTTATTTCTAGCTTCGCACAAAAAAGAAATAAATTTAGATTTAAAAGCTGAACTTATTAAAAACACAATAAAGTTTTCTTATGCTCGTATGGAAATTTGAGCTTATAGAAGAGATGAAGATGGTAAAATGAATTTATTACCTAATCAACCCTTTAAAACTACACGTGAAGCTGTTCGTATTTTACATATACATAACACTGTTATAAAAAAATACATAGATACTAATAAAGATTATAAAGGGTTACTTCTATATAGTAGCCGTATAATTTAAGGTTTAAATAGCCTTTTACGCAAGTATAGTGATTTTTTCGTGTTTCCTTCTTACCCTTTTCGTTAATGAAAAGGATTAGACAGGGTGCATGTGTTGCTCCGTATAGCGTATTTGTTAGCTAGGCTAGTTTATTTCTAATATAAGTATAAATCTGCGTTCGTCCGCTTTAGATATTCGAGCTTGTATAAGAAGTAAGCTAGTATAATAATTAAATATAAGAATTAAACATAAAAATTAATAAAATCATTAGTTCCACATCATATAACATTTTTTTAGCATATTTAAGCCTTTATCTCTCTTTTTATTGAGGCTACTTAACCAAGAAGTATGCGTCCTTCTTCACCTTTTTTTTTTTTTTTTTGTGCTACGCTAAAAAAAAAAAAGGGGGAATAAAGAAGTACACGTCCTCCTAATAAAAAAGTAGATAAGGTTGAAACTAAGACATAGTCTGAGCTAGTTCGTGAGAATTAGAAGTAATTATAAAAAATATTACGATAACAATATCTGGAAGTGCTAATTCCAAATATGCATTCTTAGGATCTCTAAGAAGTACAGCTCAATTAATTAGTTATGAATTAGTGTTAAGTTCTGCTATATTAGTAGTTATTATGTTAACAGGTAGCTTAAATCTTACTGTTGTTACAGAAGGCCAAAGAGCTGTTTGATTCATATTACCTTTATTGCCTATTTTCCTTATTTTTTTCATAGGATCGATTGCTGAAACTAATCGGGCTCCTATGGACTTAGCTGAGGCTAACCATTATACAGCCATAGCTAATAACTATATTACAGTTAAATTTATTTTATACACAATGTTTATTTTTATAAACCTTTTTATTAATTTTATATTAAATTACATTATTTGCTCTTATGGTTTGCAACATACTACACGGCCAACAAATTTTAAAGCAAACATAAGACAGTATAGTTCTACAAATTCCAATAATAAACCTTCACTTCATCCTCAGTGAATAACAGGTTTCACAGACGGTGAGGGATCATTCGGAGTTAAGATTTTTAAAGCCAAAGGACACACTCTAGGTTGAAGAATACAGCTCTTTTTTCAAATCAAACTGAATGCCCGTGATTTAGACGTTTTATACCGTATTAAAGAGTTTTTTGGAGGTGTTGGGACAATAGGTTTCGAGAAAAATCATGCTATTTTTAGTATTAGAAAGCTTAGTGACATAGTTGAGAAGGTAATACCACATTTTGAAGCATATCCTTTATTAACTAAAAAGTATGCGGATTTCGAATTATTTAGACGTATTGTTCTAATTCTAAAAGAGGAACCTCGTTTAAGTGTACAAGGGTTCATTAATGTTCTTAATCTTAGATATAACTTGAATAAAGGGATATCTGAAGAATTGAAGGAATTATACCCTAACCTTGTGCCCGTAGCGAGACCAGAAGTACCTGAGGGTGTAATACATCCTGAATGGTTAGTTGGATTTGTCGACGGGGAAGGTAGTTTTAGTGTTGTTACAGTAGAGAAAATGTCGAATGCAGCCTCTACATTATCTACTCAATATAAGGTATGATTACATTTCCAAATAACTCAACATAGCCGAGATACTATGCTAATGGAAAGAATAGCAACTTTTTAGGTTGTGGTAGTGTTAAAAAAAGAAACAACGAAGTTGTGGATATCAAGATAAATAAATCTGAGTTGTTAAATAATATAATTATACCTTTTTTCCAAAAATATCCTCTTCAAAGCGCTAAATATTTAGATTTCCAGTCTTTTATTGAAGCGGCTAGCATAATTAAAAGCAAACCTTCTCGACAATGAACAACAGAGCAATTTAATAAAATTAAAAATATACAAAGTATTATGAATAAATATACCAAAGAAATTTCTGTCAAAAACCAAGATGAATAGATGTAGCACAGGTAAATATGTCTTTTTAAGGGCGCACCTAAAAGTATCCTTCTATTATTAACAACATAGGCTACCTTCTTAACAATCTTATTTACATCTTTATTTGCGACAAGTTTTCGAACCACACCCAACGAAGTAGGGCACTGCTTTTCGAAGGGTATGGAGGGTGCTAAGATAGTATATGTTTCAATTTGGCTGAGGCTATAAACTAATACGATTTGGTCTCATTAAAGATCACAAATTGCTGGAAAATCCTAGGATGGCGGTTTTGTCTTCACCCTTTTTTTTTTTTTTTTTATAAAAAAAAAGGGGGAATTAAAATACCCCCCCAGCTACGCACGAATAAGGTGGTTTCATCTACAGCGATGTAGGAATATCAGCAGGGAAGTTAATTTATAAATTAAGTTAAAACCTTCAGAGACTAGACGTGATCATTTAATATAAGTAAATATTAAATAATGTATAGTCCAAACTTGAGCGTGAGCTCAATAATTTAAACAATAGAAATCGTGTTTAAATATGAAATCTGTTACTACTTTAGATACAAGTTTTTTAGTACCTTTTGCTTTTCTTTCTGGCCTATCTAAGCCAAAAGTTCGTTCGGAGTTTAATCGTAGATATTATTCTACATCTAACTCAGATTCAAACTCATGTGATTTACCCCCTTCCTAATTTAACTTTTAATGATTTAAATAATAAAAATTGTATTAAATCATGTTGAGAGTTATTGAAAGGCAAGGGAGGTATTTATTCTTTTAAAAATATAGTTAGTGGTAAACAATATATTGGAAGCGCCAAAGACTTTTATTTGAGATTTAGTGAACATTTGGATAATAAAAAGTCTAATGTTGCTTTACAAAATGCATTTGCTAAATATGGTTTAGATAAGTTCGAATTTTGTGTTTATGAATATTTCACATATGAAAGTAAAATTTTTAGTTCGGCGTCACCCGCCGCAGGCGGGTTATGCTGAACATCCCCTCCCAGCTACGCAGGGTGGGGACGTTCTAAAGCTTTTACTGACTTAGAAACCAAATATATCTAAATTTGAATTTGATACTCTTTATAAATTTAAAGATACTGCTACTAGCTCTTTAGGTTATAAGCAAACTGAAGAAGCTAAACTAAAAATGGTAGAACATTATAAGGATAAAAGTAATCATCCTATGTTTGGTCAAACTCAAACTAAAGAAGCTCTTTCTTTAATTAGTAAACCTGTGGAGTTAAATCCTATGTTTGGGAAAAATCATAGTTAAGCAACTAGGGCTATTATGAGTAATAAAAAGAATAAATATCCTTTCCCTCCGGCGGCTGTGCCGCCTGGGTCGCGAAGCGAAGGTGTAGGAATTTACGATTTAGAGGATAATTTAATTTATAAATTTAAGAATAACGTAGAATTAGCTGAACATTTAAAAATTTCTAAGGTTACGGTAGGTAAGTATTTAAATTCGGGTCTTGTATATAATAAAAACTTCTCGTTTTAAACCGATTCAAGATTAGTATAAAATTTCTATATATTATTTTTGGAATCAGAATTAGTTAGTGGATTTATGACAGAACACGCTGCAGTTGTCTTTGTATTCTTTTTTTTAGCGGAATACGGAAGTATAGTATTAATGTGTATATTAACTAGTTTATTATTTTTAGGAGGTTACTTACCAGTATACTCTATTTCTTATATAATAAGTTTGATAGATTATCTTTATTTTGAATTATTTTTTGATAGTTGATTAAATTTCTATGGCTATAGTAGCCAATATGTTTATGAAATAGCGAATAACCCTAGTTTTTATTTTATAGAAAATAAAGGGCCTGCGCAATATTATATAGAGTATATATTAAATAACCCTAATTTAGAAGGATTATTATATGGTTTAACATTAGGACTGAAAAGTTCTATTATGATTTTTGTCTTCGTCTGAGCGAGAGCGTCTTTTCCACGTATTAGATTTGACAGGCTTATGACATTCTGTTGAACGGTTTTATTACCAATATTGTTCGCGTTTATTATTCTTATACCATGTATACTACATTCTTTTGACATTTCTCCAACAGGTAATATTATTAGTCTAATGTGTATTCCTTCTGTTTTTATATATAAATCTCCTACCGCATTGTCTAATAGAAAGTAAGTTTAATCAGTGATTTGTAGATTTTTCTGACGCTGAATCAAATTTTTATATTGGTATTAGTCGAAATAATATTCTTAGTTTTTAGTTTTACTATTAAGCTTCGCAAAGATGATATTAAAGTTCTGGGTACTTTCAGATCCGAGGCGGGGGCCGAGGATCCTCCCTCCTGTTATCCCTCTACTACCATGGTAGTAGGGATTAGGAGGGAGGATCTCGGCTTATTGCGGGAGTATTCAAGTTAGTAGAAGGCGAGGATACAGCTTATTTTAGGATAGGAGGGGTTCATCAATTATATTCAATTATTTTACCTATTTTTTTATAGTTTTCCGCTAAATGGGGTAAAACATCGGGATTATTTAGCTTTTTAAGGAGGCTTTATTAACATATTTGGATTCTTCTTTATTCAACTCGGAAGTGTTAGCTAAAATAAAGTTAATTAAAAGTAATCTTAAGGGATAATTCGAGGCCAATATTACCTTCGGAGAGAAATGCCCCAAAGATTATATTATTCAAATAACTCCTTGCTGACTATTAGGACTTTTTTTTTTATAATAATAAAAAAAAAATGTTCACTAGCCCTACATAATCCCCCGTTATCCCTCTACTACCTTGGTAGTAGGGGATTATGGGGGATAACGCCGGAACTGAAGGGGAGGGTAGTTTCAGTATTACCACTCCACCTCAAATTTTAATTCAAATGCATATAACTGCATATAATAAACAAAAGTCACTTATGTTAGCTATTAAAAAATATATAGATCATCTTAATTTAGAGGAGATAGTGCCTTTATTAAGATAAATCAGGATAAATTTAACTTCTTGGCTCCGCCGCTCCCAGCCGCAGGCGCCCGGGAGTCTCATAAATAAAAGATCGTTTATTTTTTAAGAGAAAGAGGGTAGGGGGTAAAAATACCTTTCCTTCAATCTTGTTATCTGTTTTTAGAGTGGATTTTTTAATGGACCATATTGTATCCTTTTTTTCTAAATGTGTTTTTTTTTTATTAAGAAGTTCTTGTACTATAAGGATTTTGTGTTAGTAGGCCATAATTATTCAAAGCGGTAAACATACCACCGAATTAGGTATTAAACTTCTTAATTTATTGAATGAGGGTATGAATACTGGTAGAGATTATTTGGAAGAGAATGTGAACAACTTTTATAGGCAATCTTTAATTAAGGAGTACTTGCAATAGAGGCCGTTTACTTTTCTAATAAGGATGGTTTACGGATTGATTCAAATTCTTTAGTTCGGCGTCGCCCGCCGCAGGCGGGCTATGCTGAACATCCCTCCCAGCTACGCTGGGTGGGGACGTTCTAATATCTAATCAGTTATTTTTTATATTGGCTTCTAGGTTCCCTTTTTTTTTTTTTTTTTTTTAAGTTTAGATGGTGATGGCGTTATTTTTGATAATTCGGTAGAATGTAGTAAGTATTTTGGTGTAAGTAAGCAAACAATTAATGTATGACTTTCTAATCCCAAACTATGTAAGGAGGGGGATAAGGGTGAACCTATAAACTGTGAGGGTAAAGTGTATAGATTACGCCTAAATTCTTTGTCGTCGATCAATTAATGGATTTTTTTTGAATACTTTTCCAGCCTATTCTATTTGCTATAATTATATTTGTACCTTGTATTTTATTTAGTTTCGATATATTTTCAGTTAGTATAAATTTATTTTAGATTGATAGAATCTATTATTTTATCATGGAATTTACCATTTGATGCTGTAAACATTTTTATTTAGTTAGTAATTTAGGAAATATATTGACTTTTAACAAAAAAATGTTATTATCCAGTTTATTATTAATACCTATTTTAGGTATATTTTTAATTTATAGTACAACTTCTTATAAAAAACTTGCTTTAGATAACACTACGCAGCATGAAAATAATACATATTATAAAATAATTGCTCTTGGAACTTCTTTTATAAATTTAATAATATCTTTAATTATTTATATCTCGTTTGATTTTAGTAGTAACCAATTTCAATTCGTTTCTTCTCTGTATGATACGAGTTTCTATTGCTTGTATATTGGAGTTGATACCCAATCTATATATTTTGTTCTATTAACTACCTTAATTGTTCCAGTAACTTTAATATCTAATTGAAATTCAATGAATCATGGGGTAAGAACTTACACAGTTATAATATTATTATTAGAAACTCTGTTATTAGGTTCATTTGTAGCTTTAGATTTACTCCTGTTTTATGTCTTTTTTGAAAGTATATTACCACCTCTTTTTTTACTAATAGGTATATTCGGTTCAGTGAATAGAGTTAGAGCTGGTTATTACTTTGTTTTATACACATTAGGTAGTTCTCTCTTTATGTTGCTTTCATTTCTTACTATTAGTTCTGTAGCAGGATCTACGTATTTTGATGTAGTATTTAAGACAGATTTTGACTTTTCTTTACAAATAGTCTTATTGTGTAGGAATCTTTATAGCTATAGCTGTAAAAACTCCGTTATATGGTTTAAACTCTTGACTTTTAAAAGCCCACGTAGAAGCTCCGCTGGGTGGTAGTATTTTATTGGCGGCAATTGTTTTGAAACTAGCTTTGTATGCGGTATATAGGATATTACTTCCTTGATTTACCACAAGCTAGTTTATATTTCACATCTCTAGTGTATGTTTTCTGTGTAATAACTGTTATATACGCAGCTTTTAGTACTCTTCGTACTGTAGATCTAAAAGAAATTGTGGCTTATTCTTCTGTGGGTCATGCGGCCATTTATCTTCTTGGTGCCTTTAGTATACAGTTCAAGGTATTGAAGGTTCTATTCTATTAGGGTTAGGTCACGGGTTTGCATCTAGCGGTTTATTTATTATTGTAGGAGGTATTCTTTATGATCGTACAGGAACCAGAAATATTTCTTTTTACAGAGTATCGCTCAATTAATGCCCTTACTTTCAATATTTTTTCTAATTATTAATTTTAGCTAATTGCGGAACTCCTTTAACATTAAATTTTGTTGGTGAGTTCTTATCTCTCTATGGTAGTTTTGAAAGATTGCCAATTATGGGGGCTTTAGCTTGTTCATCTGTTGTGCTATCGGCGGCATACAGTATATATCTTTATAACAGAGTAGTTTTCGGAGGTTCGTTCAGTTTGTTCTTTAAAGAAAATATTTCAGACTTAACTAATAGAGAATTCTTTTTACTATTTATTTTAGCCTTTTTAACGGTTCTTTTCGGTATATATCCTAGTTTTATTTTAGATGGTTTACATTACGGTGTTTCTAGCTTAATATACAACACCGCTTAATTAAGCGGTGGTGACTTAGCTCTATCTTTTTTTTTTATAACAATAAAAAAAAATGTTCACTAGCCCTACATAATCCCCCGTTATCCCTCTACTACCATGGTAGTAGGGGATTATGGGGGATAACGCAGGAACTGTTGCAGGGGGGGGGGGGGGGTTATCCTCCTTTAGAGCAGCTAGAATAAGCAGAGGCCGAAATGGGGCTACCCACTTCGGTAGCCCCATTTCGGCCTTTCCCTAAAGCAAATCTTTTCTGTGATTAAAGGTTCAACCGCTCCCCCCCCCCCCCCCCTCTATCTTGTTCTTATAAGTCAGATCTTGCATATAGCTACCTTGAAGAGTTCATAGAGTGGTTTCGTGGTTTTATCGATGGGTTCTTTTTTAATTAACAGAATAAGAAGCTTATTACATTTACTTTTGTCATTAAGCTTCATATTTACGATATAGGGGGGGGGGGGGTTAAACTATATTCAATCTACTTTAGGAATAGGGGAAGTAACAACTCATGATATATCAGCTAGATTTCTTGTTGCGAGCCAGAATGAACTAGCCTTAATTATTAAATTCTTTATTTTATATTCAAAGAATACTAGTAAACAATTTAAATTGTTATCTTGAAAAAAGGCTTTTGAGCTTTATACTAGCGTAAAGTATAAACCCGAAAGTGTTTTTAGCGAGGTGTAAAGCATTAAAAATGAATAAGTATTCCCTAGTCTCAAAGAGATCTTTATTTTATCAAAAGGAATTTAACAAGGAACCAGTAATTTTGAATAGGAGCTAAAATAACGATAATTCTTCTTCTTTTTTTTTTTACAGTTGAACTTTCTAATGTATATTCGACATTGTCTAAATTCAGATTTAATATAGGGGAATAAAATGTGATATAATTTTAATATATTTTGGGATTAAATATAAAGATGGCTACGCAGTATTTATATTTGGATATTATATTGTGTAGTGTGATTTTTATCTTAGTCCAGGACGCTTTTATTTCTGTTTTTACTTCCCTTTCTTTTCTGAGCTATTAATATATATGTTTAATAAGTATACTTTTATTAAAAATATTATTTAATAAGTATACTTTTATTAAAAATATATTAGAGGTAGATTATATAGATCTACCTCTTTTTAAATTAAATGTATATTATACACAATAGAGTGATATAATTGAAATAATGGAATTTAAGTTCATTTTTCAAAGCTAGTATTTTGGTTTAACGATCTCTAACAAACTGTTAAATATAAAATAAAATAAAATACAAAATGAGAATATTAAAAAGTCATCCTTTATTAAAATTAGCTAATGGATATATGATAGATGCTTCACAACCTAGTAATTTAAATTATATGTGAAATTTTGGTTCGTTATTAGCTGTTTGTTTAGTTATACAAATAGCAACGGGAGTAACGTTAGCAATGCATGTGCGCTGTGGAAACTGGAATATGTCGTGTGACACTGTCATGTTAGTTCCTAAAACTGCTAATAGATCATCAGAGTTAGGTAAGAGGGAAAACCTCGAGCTGAACTTAGCATCTCTGCTAGAAGCCTGGCTGTGCGTGAAACCGATAAACGCATTCTTGGCAAGATCTTTCTTCTATGATGAGACTCATACTAGTCAAACAAAAATGACCACTGTCCTTAAGCTAAGGGAAGCACTTGACGGTTATAGGTGACTTAGCTCTTTAGTAAATTGTAATGCATGATTTACTATATTAGGAAGAGCTACAGATTGTCTAACAAAGATAAGTAAGGCCATAGATTTTGCATCTAAGGAAGAAGAACGAACATACCACCAGAACACAGGATTGTCTAAGGGAGTAATCCTATGGCAACGGAGCGCTCGTAGTACCTGCCCTCTCCTACTGAGAGGATGCGGTTCGGTTAACGCCGGAAGAAAGGGAAGGGGCGCAGCTTTATTATTGTCCAAACGTAACTACGTCTCAGGAAGAGATACGGACTCCGAGTCCACCGTAGCTACCAAATTGAACAAACTCGCTTTGTGATCTTCTAATAATCCTAACCAATTAGTTGATAGAAATTTGTACAGTTTAGTCTCGAATGTAGACACGCTTATTTATGCTTATGAATCTATTAAGAGCAAACCTGGAAACATGACCCCCGGAATCTCTCCTGAAACACTAGATGGGATCTCTCGAGAAACCTTCGAGAAACTCTCCGAGAAACTAAAGGACGAAAGTTTCAAGTTTTCCCCTAGTAGAAGAATAAAAATACCCAAGGCATCTGGTGGAACCCGCCCTTTATCTATAGCTTCCCCTATCGACAAAATTGTCCAAGAAGCAATGAGAATAGTTCTTGAGGCCATCTTTGAACCTCTTTTTCTGGATTGCTCTCATGGATTCAGGCCGAATAGAGGATGCCATACAGCCCTTCAAAGTGTGAGTCGAACCTTCCAACCAGTCCAATGAGTTATAGAAGGTGATCTGGCAAAGTTCTTTGACTCGATATCTCATCAAAAATTAAGGTCCATCCTAGAAACGAAAATCAAGATCGTCAATTCACCAAATTAATTCGTAAGGCTCTGAGTGCTGGATATTTTGAATTCTGAGTATATAAGAACAACATCGTTGGTACCCCTCAAGGGTCCATAGTCAGCCCCATCCTAGCCAATATCTTTCTTCACCAATTAGATGAATATGTTTCTGATCTGAAAAAGGAGTTTGACTTAGGAACTAAAGCCCCGAGATCCAAGGAGAGTAGATATTTTGAATATCACATTCTCAAAGCCAGAAAGGAAGGAGATCTTACTAAGATGCGGAGACTAATCGCTGAGAGATCCCTTGCCCCTTCGATTGATTTCGGTTCCGCTGCGTTCAAAAGACTGGCTTACGTCCGTTACGCGGATGATTGAGTCATAGGAATTAGAGGTACTAGACTGGAAGCGATTGAAGTTCTTAACAAAATAAAAGTGTTCTGCTCCTCTATAGACCTAACCCTGAGTGAAACCAAGACCAAATTAACCGCAATGAACTCTGAATCTTTCATCTTCTTGGGAACCAAAATCTTCAGATCTAACCACGTTAGATTCAGTAGATTGGGAACAGTAAGAAGGTTAAAACGTAATAAATTAGGAATCAGACTAGAAGCCCCTCTTCTAAGGATCAGAAAGAAACTGGCGCAATCTAGTTTCATGCGTTTTGGGAAGTCAGCACCAAAGTTTTTGTGACTTCACCTTGAACATGACCAGATTATCCTACTCTACAATTCCGTTATAAGAGGATTCCTAAATTACTACAACTTTGCGCATAATTATGGAAGATTAGTCAGCTATGTTGAATATATTCTTAAACAATCGTGTGCTAAACTACTCGCTACCAAATATCATCTTGGTACGATGGCAAAAACCTACAAAAAATTCGGCCCCGGTCTTACTGGCCCTAAAGGAAAATCCATCTACAAACCAAGTTATAAGATGACCTTGAAATTCCTAGTAGGTCAGTCCCCAATCATAGGTGCTCTCTTCCAAGATAAGTCTGTCGCCACGCTAGACAATCTTAAATGTAGTATCTGTGAGTCAACTCATCGGGTGGAAATGCACCATATTCGAGCCATGAAGGACCTTAACCCCAAATTATCCTACTTGGACCGTCAGTTGGTGAGGTAAACCGGAAAAGGATCCCCCTTTGTAGACCTTGCCACATGCTGAAACATAGAAATAGAGAAACAGTATTTGACAAACCTTCCTAGTTCCGTCTAGTTTCACCATCCAGGAATGTATAAACCTCTAGCAAGAGGTGACGTTAGATCCGCGCACCGGAGTGTTTGACGTACCAACACATTGTAACGGGGTTACGAGTATCCCCGATCCTCAGTCAACAGATCTAAACGACCCCTCACAATTGATCGTGATTATTATTGATAGATCCTCAACGAGAATGAAGTGGAGAGCCGTATGAGGGGAAACTTTCACGTACGGTTCGGGAAAGGGGTAGCACGTCCCTTTCGACCTGACACATACCATCTATCTTTTTTTTTCCCTCAAAAAGGTCACCGTTCTTTATCCGGCGGGGACTTAGGTGGTCTTGTAGTTGGGAGTAATGGATTTGCTATTCTAGTTCGACTACAACCCTAGTGTTTTAGAAGCATTTAATTCAGTTGAGCATATTATGAGAGACGTCTCGAACGGTTGACTTATTCGTTATTTACATAGTAACACTGCTTCAGCCTTTTTCTTTTTAGTTTACTTACACATGGGAAGAGGTATGTATTACGGATCTTACAGAGCTCCAAGAACATTAACTTGAGCTATAGGTACAGTAATATTTATTGCTTTAGTTGTTACTGCTTTCTTGGGTTGTTGTTTATATAGCCCAAAATGGTATGAATACAATAATTATTATAAAAATTATTCAAATTTTAGTTTAAATTTAACTAGTCAACGTAGTCCACACAAAAATAGAAATATAAGATATTATAGTTCGTCTTTCTAAAAGTAATATATCTGGGGACGATGGTAGCGTATTAGATAAATTTTTGATAGATAAAAATTTAAATCCTAACTTTATTTATGAAGAATTGAATAATAAAGAAATTCAAATAAAATAAAAAAGGATACTGATAATTTAAACTGTGTCTATTTAATTTTAAATAAAGAAACTTTAGATTATTATGTGGTGTCAGTTTCTACTAATAAATTTTATAGTCGATTTTACAGACATCTAATCAATTTCACTGGTAGTAAGATAGTGAAATTAGCAGTTAAAAAGTACGGTTTAAATAAATTTGCTTTTATTATATTAGAATTATTTCGTGAAACTGTGAATTGTGGAAAAATAATAAAAAATTATTAGTATTTAGAGGATTTTTATTTAAAATCTTTATTACCTAATTATAATATATTGACTGAAGCAGGCTCTAGTTTTGGATATAAACATACTGAAATTACTCGTATAAAAATGAAAGCAAATTATAGTGAGGAACGACGTGAAGCTATAGGTAACTTAAATAAAGGTAAAACCTTCAGTGAAGAAACCTTGTCTAAGATGAAAAAAAAAACATTATAAGAAGTCCTCGAATATTTTCACCAGAATCTTTAAAAAATATGCAAAAGAAATCTAAAAGTATTATTTTATATAATATATCTAATAATACTGTATACGGTGAATATAGTAGCATTACAGAGGCTTCTAATAGTTTAAATTGTAACGAAAAGACTATTAGAAGAGCTTTAAAAACAGAAAAAAAAATTTTATTAAGACGTTGAATAGTTGAATACAAATAATAATTATTTATTTATATTATAGTCCCACAAGTTTAATATTTTTATGTAACTTCTAGAAGAAAATAAAAATTAAAGTGGAATAACCTGACAGGGTTATTGAAGAAATAAATTATTTCTTTGGCGACATTAGTGAAAACGATCGAAAGATTAGGAGACGGTGAGGAAGAATTTTGAGCAAGACCTTCCTAATAGTAGATCGTCGGTTATTTAGATAATCGCGACAGGCTGGGTCACTTATAGGTGGCTGAAATGCTGCTTAATGCACAGTCGGAACTTTTAGTTAGATTCCTATAACTAATAGAATATACGAATTCAAAGTTATTCTAGCTTATTAGATATTATTTATTAATAAGTAAGTTTGTATGTGTTACCGTACGGGCAAATGAGTCTTTGAGGTGCTACAGTTATTACAAATCTTATTAGTGCTGTTCCATGAATTGGGCAAGATATAGTTGAGTTCAATCTTACCCCTATAATTATTAGTTTATGCTTTTTTGCTGTTGTTTTATTTTTATTAAATAAGGATATTTCTCTACCTACAATAGGAACTATCCACAAAAACGCCTTAAAAAAAGGTCAAAAAATCTTAAGATTAGATAAACAAGAATATCTGTCAATTCCTTCATCTTTTTTAGCATTTTTAGTAGGATTAATCGATGGTGATGGATATATTCAAGTTTCTAAAACATCTAAAGGTTTTATAACAATTAAATTGGTGATTTCGCTTCATTTAGAAGATCTTTCTACTTTAGAGTATATTCATTCCGTTTTAAAAATAGGGAAAATTAATATTATAAGGATTTAAAAAGTCCGACTTGTAAATTAGTAATTAATAAAACAGATTTACAAGAAGTATTGTTTCCTTTGCTTATATACCACAAAATTTTCTTCTTAACTAACACTAGAATGACTCAGTTTAATTTAGCTATGCATATTATGAAAAACGATATTAAATTATATAATCAAATTCCAAGTCTAAATAATATACCTACTGTTTTTGAAGTACCAAAAAATCCGCTTTATTATACATTGTTACATTTTTTTAAAAATTGAATTGTAGGATTTACATGCTCTGAGGGTTCATTTTTTATTAAAAGTAATAGTGATGGTTGTTTTCAATTAAAACAAAGAATTCGTACTGATTTATTTGAAGCATTTAAACTAATATTTGAAACAAATAGAAGAATAGATACAACAAATAATTTTAATCAATTTGGGGTTAGTTCTAAATCTGATGTACAAAAAAATTATAACTTTTTTTTCATTTACAGGCTTACATCCTTTAGTAGGGTTGAAATACATTCAATACGTGAAATGATTAAATAATTTACGAGAAAGTTCTCGTTATAGTACCTTAAATTATCCTGATGAAAAATAATGCAACGACCCCTATTATCCCTCTACTACCTAGGTAGTAGGGGATTGTGGGGCAAAATATATAAATTAATAAATGACAAGGGCTCCCTAAAAATAGTAAGGTTTTAACTTTATTATCTTTTAGAGATCAATGGGGAAAATTACAAGGACATTTAATAAATATAAATTACCTCCGGTTTTATTATAAAATTTGTAGCGGAACTTAATTCAGTATATATAGAAAGGATTAAGAGCGTTCAACGACTAATGAGTGAGTTATACTAAAAATAAGCTCGACACGAAACCCCCCAAAATCTTCATATTATTGTGAAGGTTTAAGATATAGTCTAAATTTATCCGTAAGGGTAGTAAAGTATATGTTAAATATTATACGTCACACACAGTCATTTGAGGAGGTTTCTCTGTAAATAATGCAACTTTAAATAGATTCTTTGCTTTACATTTTGTATTACCCTTAGCGGAAGGAAATATAGGGGTATTAAAATTGGTCAAATTGCTTGAAAGACAAAATAACAATAATACTAGTTTTTTGTAAATAAGCAGCAAAGTATGATTAAATTTTATTTAGTTATATGCGTTCAACGACTAAACGGCAAAATAAAATATATTAAGTATTTTATATGATATAGTCTAAACATTATCGTGAGATAATGAAATATATCCATTTTAATTGTGGATATAATAATATATTGATATTGTATTATCACTTTCCTTCTCTGCCGTAGTAGTAGCAAAGTCTTATAATCTAAATATTAAAACTCTTGATTATTGAGTTTCTAAATTAGAATTAACTAAGACTCATGTTACTAGGAAAAGGGAAATAATAGAACCAAATGTCGATATTAGATTTTTAAGTTTTTTAATCGGTCTTATAGATGGTGATGGCTATATACAAGCTAAAAAATCATCTAAGGGTTATATAGAATTTAATTTAACTATAACCTTTCACAATAGAGATTTAGCGACTTTCGAATACCTTCTAAGTAAATTACATTTTGGTGTTATAGCTAAAATTAACTCAAGTACAAGTAGACTTATAATATATAATTTTGAGTTAAAGTATATTTTAGTTCCTCTTTTATTAAAACATAACTTGTTTTTTTTAACTAAGAACAGAATTAATCAGTACAATTTATTATTATATACTATAGAAAATAATATTAAAAAGTGAGAATTTTTACCTGAGGTTATTCCTAATTATGTACCATGAGTTATGGAAACGTCTGAAGATATAATGCAGAATGTTTTTTACTTTAAAGATTGATTTGTTGGTTTTGTAGTAGCTGAGGGTTCTTTTTATGTGCAAGCTAATAAAGAAATCTGCTTTAATGTAGGTCAGAGAGGTAATAGTGTTCTAATGAATACTATTTATTTATTATTCGAACCCAGCAGAGCCTTGGATTACACGAAAAGTAAGGATATATCAATTGTTCGTATGTCATCACTAAAAGATATACAGAAGGTTGTTAATTTCTTTTCTTTTGAAAATCATTATCCTCTTACAGGGTATAAGAAAGAAGTTATATAGCTTGATTAAAAGCCTTAAAAGAATCTGACAGATATAAAGGTCTTAAATTTTCCTTTAACAGGGTTGGAAGTAGGAGTTCTAGACTAGAGCAAACTAAATATTATAAATTAAATAATATAATACGTTTACCTACCTAGGTTATTCTACAAGGGATATTATTACTATAAATAAACATAGTAATAATATAATTGTTATATTAGCAGCTTTAGTATTAATGCATATGATTGCTTTACATGATACAGCAGGATCTGGAAATCCTTTAGGACTTTCAGGTAATTATGATAGAATCCCAATGGCGCCATACTACCTGTTTAAAGATTTAATTACTATTTTTATCTTTATTTTTGTATTAAGTATATTTGTATTCTTCATGCCTAACTGTTTGGGAGACAGCGATAATTATATAATGGCAAATCCTATGCAAACTCCTCCAGCTATAGTACCAGAGTGATATCTTCTTCCGTTTTACGCAATTCTAAGATCTATACCTAACAAACTATTAGGGGTTATTGCTATGTTTGGTGCAATCTTAATTATCTTAATATTACCTGTAGTGGACTTAGGAAGATCAAGAGGTTTACAATTCAGACCAATATCAAAAGTAACTTTCTATATATTTGTAGCTAATTTCTTAATCTTAATGCAAATAGGTGCAAAACACGTAGAAGATCCGTTTATCTTATTGGGACAAATTAGTACAATCTTATATTTTGGACATTTCTTATTTATAGTACCTTCTTTAAGTATATTAGAAAATAGTTTAGTCGATTTAAGCCTGAATAGTTCTGCGAGGAACTAATCAACCCGTTATACGTAACGGTAAGGGGATCCGGTCAGTGGCTAGGGTCCCCTCCCCCATTTTTCATGGAAGCCGGAGATTATACTCCACATCACAAATTCCTCTTCTTAGCCCTTGATTTGTAACTGGCTTTGTAGATGCTGAAGGTTCATTTATCCTTAAGATAAGTAAATCTAAATCTTCTAAGTATAAAGTAGGTTGAAAGGTCGAACCGGTGTTTTCTTTAGGCCTTCACCGAAAAGATTTGCGTCTTTTGGAGGGTATTCAAGCTTATTGAGGCGGCGTCGGGAGAATTAATCTAAATGAGAATGCTGTTAGTTTAACTGTCTCAGCTAAAAAGGATTTAGCTCTTATTTTAGCGCATTTTGACATGTATCCGCTTATTACGCAAAAAAAAGCGGATTTTGAACTGTTTAAATCTGCGATTAAAATTATTAATAGTGGGGAGTGTACTAAATCCCTGTCAGGTATCCAAAGTATTGTAAATATTAGAGCTTCTTTGAATTTGGGTTTATCTGATACCTTAAAGGAAGCTTTTCCTAATACAGTACTTGCGGATAAAGCTTTAATAATAAATCAAAAAATCCCTCATCCTGAGTGAATAGCAGGGTTTACCTCGGGGGAAGGTTGTTTCTCAGTTAAAGTGAGAAAAGGTTCTACTAAGATAGGTTTTAGAGTAGAATTAGCTTTCATACTAGTGCAACACCTTAGAGATCAACAATTAATGCAAAGTTTAATTGATTATTTAGGTTGTGGAAAGTATTATAATCAAGCTAATAGAGATTTTGGTAGATTTGTTTGTGAAGATATTCAAAGTGTTCTTAATAAAATTATTCCTTTTTTTAAGGAACATCGTATTATGGGTGTTAAAGCTTTGGATTTTCAGGACTGATGCAGAATAGCCGAGATTATTAAAAGTAATGCTCATCTTACTTCTCAAGGTTTATCTCTTATTCAAGACATTAAAGCGGGTATGAATAAAAGTAGAACTTAGTGCTATTTAGATCTCTCTTTTGTTCCTTTTTTTTTTTCCTTTTTTTTGCCTTTTTTTTGGTTTATTGGTCTATAAAGGAGATAGCGATAATTATATAATGGCAAATCCAATGCAAACTCCTCCAGCTATAGTTCCAGAGTGATAGAAAGGAAATATGTCACTTAATCTTACTGTATGTTGGAAATCCTGGGATTAGTTCCTAACTAAATCAGGACAATCAGCAGGAAACTCTTAAATTCAAAACAGCTAAAAATTTTTTATGTCTTTAATAGTATCCTTAGAGACTATACGTGAGACAAATTTAATTAATATGTTATTTTAATATATTAAGATTAAATGGAAGAGATAGTCCGAACATAGTAGTAATACTATGAAAGTTAACATTAATAAATCAGTGATTTTAACCTTTCTCTAGCATTGTTACTTCTTTCTAGCCCTGTAGTACACGATAAACGCTCTACTAAAGAAATTCAACGTCTGTCTTCTTCAGAAAGAGCTTTAATAAAGCTACCGGGTGATGTAAAGGATATATTAGTCGGGTTATTATTAGGAAATGCCCACATAGTACGAAGATCATCTACTGCTAATTCTAGAATGGTTTATGCTCAAACAGCTGAGGCGCATAAGGAATATTTCAAATATGTGTTAAGTTTTTTTCCTTTTTGCGCTAAGGATTATAAACCTCAATCTAGAATAGTAGGAGATAATAGAACTAAAAAACGTATAGTGCTATATCTTTCACAACTATGGAACTTCCTTGTTTTAATGAATTTAGAGATATGTTTTACGACTCAAATGTAAAAGTAGTTCCACATAATATATATGAATTGTTAACTCCTGGGGAGTTAGCTTTTTGATTGATGTATGATGGAAGTAGACATGGTAGCGGTATGCATATTGGTGTTTATGCTTTTACTAATGCAGATGTGGATAAACTAATGTTCACGTTATAATATAAATTTAATATTAAATGCTCTATACATTATAACAGGGATAAAAAACCCCGTATTTATATATTTAAAGAATCTATTGACACTTTAATAGAATTAGTTAAACCTTTTTTTTTTTTTTTAGAAATGTTATATAAATTAAGACTATAAAGCTGTTAGCCTTCCTCTGCTGGTGCATACAAGGGATTTATTTTATTAAATCTTGGTTTAAATTTATCGATCTTTTACCTTTCTACGCAATTTTAAGATCTATACCTAATAAATTATTAGGTGTTATTGCTATGTTTAGCGCAATATTAATAATTTTAGCATTACCTGTAGTTGATTTAGGAAGATCAAGAGGTTTACAATTTAGACCAATATTAAAGGTAACTTTCTATATATTTGTTGCTAATTTCTTAATTTTAATGAAAATAGGAGCATGTCATGTAGAAGATCCCTATATTATTTTAGGTCAAGTTTCAACCATTTTATATTTTGCTTGATTTATAGTATTTATACCTGTTCTTTCTGTCTTTGAAAACACATTGATGGATTTAAGACAGAGTAATTCCATAAGGAATTAATGAATTAATGAATTTATGAATTCATATTATGTAGTGGAGAGGGGATCCGGTCAAAGACTAGGGTCCCCTCTCCCACTTTCTATTTTTAACTTGAATAAAAAACCTTTAAGTAAAAATTTGTTAGAGGTATAGTTTACATATACCCATAAGCTAAAATTTAACTAAATAATTAGTTTGTATTGGAGCTTATGTCTTAATAGATCTGTACATAATACACAATAGAATTTAACATAAAATGATAAATAAATTTAACTTTATACTTCTTCGCTACACGACCCGCTCCGACGAACGCAGTGTTGGTAAACTTTCTGCGAGGGTTATATTAAATATTTTTCTTATATCTAATGATGTTGCAATATACGCAGGATCATTCTACGATTATGAAATATAATAAAGAACGAGTAATAGTTATACATGTATTATTTTAGCTAGCACATTGGTTTAACGATTTCTACCAAACTACTAATTATATATTAAAATTAAAACACAAATGAAAACAATACTTTTAAATGAGATTAACTTAATCTTAACTTTTATTTGAGATCCTTTTTCTTGCTTTATTTGCAGTTTCCCTCCCCACTGGGTTCATGCTGGGGAAAATACGCAAGCTAGAATACTGTGTTTTATTTTTGCTGTATTTTAGTAGTCTTTATGTTTATGCGTATGTTTGGTTTATATAAATACGTAGGGTTTGAAAGTCTTTTTAGTCTTTCAGGTAATTATAATATAAGGCTCCTAAAGGGTAAATTCATGCTAAACTCCACCCCAGTTGTTTGGTCGGGTCTTACTAATATATTATCTTTTTCTTATATATTTAAATTGACAACGACAGTATTTAATTCTATTTATAAGCTAAGAAATTTTATTAGTTCCTTTATTAGCTCCACTATTATACCTATAGTATGCGGAGATAGCGCTATATTACAGAATATGATCTTCTTAATGCAAACTCCATTTGCTGCAATAATATGCTGGTGCAGGTTTAGGCTGTTATCAAAGCTGTGTACAATATTTAATTATAATGAATTCTTACTTATCTGTGACTTCGTTACTTTTATTCAAACCGTAAGGTGTATGAGTAGTTTAATAAGGGAGTTTTTGTTTATCTTTGTTGATAACTTAATAGCTGATTTTAGTGAATTGGGTGACGCTTTACTTGGGGTTTTTCATATTTTTAATTTTCCATTATGTTTAAGATTATTAATATATAAAGCTTTGAAGTCTAAAACAAGTGCAAGCCATACCTTTAATAAATTACCGTTAAATTTTACAGGTACACGTACATTAAGTGGAAGGGGTACCAATTCTTCGGGGGTTTATACTTTACTATCATTAGCAACTAAAACATCTTTAGGTATTAGATTGAGAATGAATCTTATACAGGTTCGTAGTATTGCGACATATTCAGTTTCATCTTTATTAAACTCTTTGGATATAAAAAATACAATGGGAAAAGAACAATTTTTTGAATGATTAGCTGGTTTCACTGATGCGGAAGGTACATTCTATGTAGGTATTAGTTCAAGTAAAAAAGTATCCTTCAGATTTCAAATAGGTCTACATATAGATGACCGTCCAGTATTAGAATTTATTATAGGTAGACTAGGTTTTGGTAAAATATATTCACAGAATAATAGTGTGACTCTAGTTATTAATAAACATGAGGATATCAAAAAGATTATCGAAATATTCACAAAGTATCCCCTTCAAAGTACAAAATGGTTGAATTTTTGTGATTTTTCAAAATGTTTTGAGCTTATTTCAAATAAAGTTGATGATAGCCAAGAAGTAAAGAATAAAATCATTGACATCAAGAATATTATGAATAATTCACGTACTAATTTTGAATTGCCTATTACCAAAACTATCCATATTACAAAATACTGGTTTCTAGGCTTTTATTGAAGGGGATGGTTCTTTTACGGGAACTAAAAATAATAAGTATTCATTAACCTTCTCTCTTAACCAGGCTGGAAATAATTTACCTTTAATGTTAGAAATCCAGAACTTCTTACAAAATTTAAAGGGAACTAATGGTCTTTACAGTGATGCATTTAAAGTTGCCACATTAAAAACCATAGAATCTCACCATAAACTCGCATATCGGATTAAAATATCAAATAGCACTTATTTTAGAGATGCTTTTATTCCTTTATTATTATCCCTTCAATGAGTAAGTAAAAAAAGATATGATTTTTACGATTGAGTTTTAATATTTTTATTAAAAGAAAACGGCCACCACTACTTAGAAATTGGTAAAACATTAATAGAACTTTTATTATCTCAAATGAACAATAATAGACTATCTTCACGTACTATAAAAAATACCAGTGTAAATGAAATGAATATTAATAATTTAGATAGAACTCAATTAATTGAAAAAGCTAAGAAATTGATTAATGGTCCATCTAATTATTCTATAAGGGATGGTCTAAAGTTTGTGATTTCGGATAATAAACCTATAATACCTGTTCATCGTTCTAAGGTCGGAGTTGAAGTGGTTGATTCTGAAAGTGGCGATGTAATACAAACATTTGAGTCGTACCATGAATGTGCTTCTTTCTTTGGTGTAACACACCCTACTATTACATATCGTATTAAAAATAAGAATACCTTTAAAGCTTCTCAGTTAGATAGTAAAACAGTCTATTTAAAGAGGATCTAAATGTAGTAGAAGGGTTCGTAATATTACCCCGCCTTTCTAATCCAATTTATCCACCCTGCAGCACAGGGAGGTATGAAGCATACTTCTTTATGTTAGCTGACTTATTTGTTTATATTAGCTGACTAACTTGTTTATGCTATTTTATAGCTTTTAATTGATAATTTCTCTACATTTCCAATAATGCTACATTTTGTTTTTTGAGGCAAGCAAACTGCCTTTTTATTTAATAGCAGTAGTATCTGGAAGGTAAGAGGAAGTTTATTATTTTATAGTGGCCGGTCCAATTTTTATTTTAGGTTGTTATCCTGAATTTATATTATAAAAGAGAGGTTCTCTTTTCTGTATTTGTTTTATGGCTTGAAGCCTATCTCTTAACGAAACCCCCTTTTTTTTTGTGCTACTCCTTACGAAGTGTGGATAAAAAATAAAAAAAAGGGGGGGATTTAGGGGGTAGGCCATTAAACTTTTTAATTTATTAATTAGAAAGCGTTTTATCATTCTCGCATTTCCTTACCTTTTGCAGCTACGCTGAAGTTGGGGGGGGTGTATAAGGTTGTGAGGAACGTAACTAATTTCTCCCTTCCTTTCAAGTCAGGATTTGGTTATAGACCGAATAACTAAATAAATTAAGGGGAAGATTTTTAAGTAAAGAGGGGAAGACCTATAAGTAAAATAGCCTTCTTCATATTTGTAGCTAATTTCTTAATCTTAATGCAAATAGGTGCAAAACACGTAGAAGATCCATTTATCTTATTAGGACAAATTAGTACAATCTTATATTTTGGACATTTCTTATTTATAGTACCTTCTTTAAGTGTATTAGAAAATACTTTAATAGATTTAAAAAGTAAAAATAATTAGTCATGTCTGTTTTTAGATATATGTCTTTTTCTATTAAGTAAGGTTTTAATTCTTATATTCCTTTTATAATAAAAGATAAAGACATGTGAATACTATTTAATTTAGGTAGTGTTATAAAAGAAACAAACTTTATTCAAATTAAGTGATTAGGGAGGATGGGGTATCTGGTTATTAGATAACTAGATACCCCCCCCCCCCTCCCCATCCTCCTATTGTTGATATTTTATGTAGTAGATCAGAATCATCGTTCGGTTCAAATTGATACAGATGGCTTAAGGTTAAAATTTTTATTTCTCTTTATTTCATAATTATTAACTCGATTATTTTTATATTTCTATGTTCTCTTATTTTGTTGGGGCTAGATTAAATATCACTATTTATGGTGAACACCTAAAGCTAGAAATACCAGGTTTATTTTATAACCGGTGAAAACTTTTTAAGATATAACCAAAAACAATTCGCATGTGACCAACGCGTCTAACTCGTTAGTAGGAATTTCAGAGACTATACGTTATATATCCGGTTCTATATTAATTGGATGAATATATAGTCCAATCTTCACCCTTTTTTTTTTAATAGTTTTTAATTAACAAATTAAAAACTACGCAAGCTAGAAAAAAAGGGGGTATATGAAAATATAAGCGTCGTAAATTTTAATTAGAATATACGCAATATAAGTCGACACGAATTTCAATGCAGATGCTTAGATATAAGTTAAATGATTTTGTAGTTAACCGCCCTTAACAAGTGGCTATTGTTAGTATAACCCTTGTTTTAATAGTTGCTTTACTAAAAATTTTCGTGAATTTTAGGGGTGTTTAAAAATTATGATGCTTCCTTATTGCAAGATTATGCTGATGATCCTTCGGATTTTCTGATAGATTTATTAATGAGTCCTTACTAAAAAAAGTTGAATATCTTTCATATTTAATAGATAGCAGGTTATTTTTGTTATCCTTTAAGTTGGAAACATTATTGGATTTATGAAATAATATCCTTAGAGATTATATTTCTATCCCTAGGGTTTTATTCGATATTCTATACAATTTGATTGCTAAACTAAATGAGTTTAATTGTGATTTAGAATATATATATATGATTATTATTGTGATGCCATAGAACAATCTTCATGTGTGTTTATGGACCGTGAGGATTACTGAAATTGACTCTATATAATGAATTATTTATCTGAAGAGTTTTTAAGTAATTATCATATTATTTAAGCATCAGGGTTAATATTTTAGTTAAAAATATAAAAATTTTAATTATAATAAGTAATTGGTCAAGTTTGTTTATGAAATCCGTAGTGTTAATCTTAAACCTTTAAGTAATTTAATTTATTATTAGCTATTTTTTTTTAGGGTCTTTTACTTTTCTATGCAATTTTAATATCTTTTACTTTTCTATGCAAATTTAAGATCTATACCTGATAAATTATTAGGGGGGGGGGGACGGTTCCTTTATGATCTTTTATTTATTAACTAAGGGTGGGTTGTGGTTTTTAGCATATGGTAAAGAAAAATTAACTATATTGCAATAGCTCCGAAAACTCCTACATTGTTTTAATTTAAAAGTACGTAAAAATTTAAGCATCTAAAAATTTTATGGCTTAATCTAATATAGCTCATACTAGGTCAAGTTAGTTTGTTTATTACTTTTAATCTAGTAAGAAAAAAAAATAAGAGGTTGGATAGTTATTATTTATCCACTTTAAGTCTAATCATTGAATTCTATGCGGCTACGCGTTTAGGCGACAACCAAATAATTGCTTATTAACCTGCAACTTTCGTAAATGTATAGACGTACAAAAAATAAATAATCCTTTAATACTCCTGCTGCGAAGCATGCATGCCAAGAGGGGGGCTTATGCTAAAAATGTAACTTATTTTGCGGCTGTACCATATAATAGAAAAGTTTTTATTCTAAAATAGTAACTATATCCTGAAAATTCAATTATTAAGAGATGGTTAGGTATTTTAGGTAAAAATAAATAAATATCTTTTTAATTAAAATTTAACAATGGATATGACGGGCTAAATATGGTTGCATCCCTAAAAAATAAGTAGTTCCGGGCGCCGCTAGGCGGCTGGAACTACGCTCGCGCTAGAAAGATATAGATCAAATTTAATCTGTGCGCTTATACGAAGGTGATAGGTGTAAAAGCAGCCAGTGTTTATATTGGTTTTCAGCTATGCAAAAAGTCGTGAGATAGATTATGAAGTAGATGGTTTACACTTTGATTGCAAATCTTAAGTTAGAGGTTCGATTCCTCCATAATCTTATTTATGAGTACTAGAATACTGGTGGTGATTTTTATGCGTAGCACCGCTGCTTCTAGCGAAGCACGCAAAAAATTCTTTTTTTGAATTTTAACTTAAAGCATAAATTTGCTCCATTTAATCTAACATTCTACTACTTTATAATCCAATTATTTATCCTCTATTTAGGTTATATTATTATTATAAATAAGATAAGTAAAAAAAAAAATAAATTAGGGGGGAGGTGGCTAAAATTCTGGCGTAGCCGGGATTATAGTAAAGTTAATAATTTATGTAAAGTAAGTTCTGGGTTATTTAAAAATAAAGAACTCAGACGAAGTTTCATATCGAGATTATATAGGTGAAAATAAGAGAAATTACTTGGTATCTAGTCTACAGTCATCTGTATCAGTTTGAACCGAACGGTGATTCTGATCTACTAATGCCAAGGATATTGGAACATTCTATTTAATTTTTGCTTTATTTTCAGGGTTATTAGGAACAGCGTTTTCTGTATTAATAAGAATGGAATTAAGTGGACCAGGTGTACAATATATTGCGGATAACCAATTATATAACAGTATCATTACAGCTCACGCTCTTTTAATGATATTCTTTATGGTCGAAATAATTTATATATTTAATTTTAAATCGCAATTTGCTTGTGCCTTTTCTTCTGTAACACCTCAGAGTGTAGGTAAGGTAAAAATAGGTAAAATAAATGACGATAGTAACAATGCTTTAACAATAGGTAACAATAATAATAATCAGGATAATAAAGATCCTGAAGATTCTAAATATAAGTATGTTAAGGTTTTAGTTAACGATCCTTTTAACAATAGAGATATTATTCTTAAAGTTACTAAAAAGAAAAAAGGTGTTTATGTATGGGAAAGTTTAGATGGTGAACATGTATATTTGGGTCATTCTATTAATCTGTATAATAGAATAAGTTCTTATTTTATGCCTTCTATACTTAAAATTAAAGCACGTAGAGTTTTACGTTATTTAAATAAATATGGGTTTAACAACATGAAGTTAACTATTTATATTATGGATGAGAAATCAAGTTTAGAACAAGTAGTAGCATTAGAACAACATTTCATTGATAGTTTAAAACCAAATCTTAATGTAGACCTTCCCCTTCAGGTACCCTCAGGTTCCCACAAGGGGTCCCTTCGGTAAGTAGCTAGTAGTTCCTTACTGCCTAGACTTTATATTTCATCGTGGTTATTTATTTTATATTTGTTTCCGCAGTTCCGGGCGCCGCTAGGCGGCTGGAACTACGCTAGCGCTAGACAAATCAAATTTTATTAGATATAGCTGACGGTGTCTTATTTATATCGTCATTAGATAGTTATGCAACGTTTGCTATGTTTTTTCCTACCTGCAAATTATTAAAAAAAACCATCTAAAGATTGCAAAATAAAAGTAAGTACGACTCTTTTGGTTATTTATACATATGATGATAAACAGTTAGCTATTAAAGAAAACAAAGGTAAGTCCGGTGTGTATCGTTGGGTTAATACTTTAACAGGTGATACTTATGTGGGTTCTGCTGTTTCTTTATCTAAAAGGTTTAGTGTTTATTACTCAACTAAAAGCGTAAATGAGGTACTTAGTAGATCCCCCCCCCCTCCATACGCAGGCTAAGGGATCCCCCCCCACAAACTTCGTAAGGGGGTGGATCTATTGTTACCTGAATATAATATTTTGCTAGTCGCTAGTTCATCTTTGGGTAAGTTACATACAGAGGAGGTAAAATGTAAAATTAGTAATTCACTTAAAGGTAGAAGTCTTACAGAAGAAACGAGAAACAAAATGAGTATCTCTCGTACAGGTAAAAAATTTTCTGATGAAACAAAGCAAAAATTGAGTGAGCTTCGAATAGATAAACCAGGGTTTTTTTTAGGTAAATCACATTCAGAAGAAACCCGAAAAAAAAAAAAATGAGTGAAAGTATAGGTTCTAAAGTTGAAGTTTTTTATAAATATACTTTAGAAGCTAAAATTTATCCTTTTAATATTAAAGCCGCGGAAGCTTTAGCTTGTAGTGAAAGTACTATTCGTTATTACCTTAAACATAATAAACCTTATAAAGGTAAATATTTATTCAAAAAGATCGATAAAGTTTAATAAATAATGTTGTTATAAAAGTACGCCTAAATATTTAGGTTTTTCTACGTGCATATATCTTAATCTAATAATAGGATGAAAAATACATAATAAACAAGTAGGTAAATTTTAAAATAAGGTCTAGCCAGCGCGCGCTGCGCGCGCGCTGGATTTGTTATTATTTAACTTTTTATATTATTTATTGTTATTTATTGTAACTATCCTAATATATATATTCTATAAAATATATAACTAAATTAAAATTAAATATCTAAATGGCATGGCCGGGTAAGGTAGAAATACCTTACTTTCTTTTCACTATTTGCGGGAACATCTTTCCCCTAAGGGAACCCGCACTTCGCAGGGTTCCCTGAAGGAACCCACATGGTTAGAGCTTTTGATACTAGTATTGCAGACTTTCGTAACTTATCGGTAAACGAAAAGCAGCAGAATACAGTTACAATTCAAAAGATTAGATTACCCGCAGGAAACTACTAAAAATTTTTGGTCTGCTGATTAGTTGAGGGATTATTTAAGTGAAATAAAAGTTAATGCGGTTTTAATTATTTGTGTGTAAATTTTCATTTACCTTAACCGAATCTAACCTATGAGTCTAGAAATACGTGAGAGACTTCGTAAGCAAAGGGGTACACCTATTTATGTTTTTAGCGGTGAAGACTTTACTTTATTATATGTATTTGAATTAAAACAACATATGTATAATTTAATTAATATTCATCATACTACGCCCCCAGCGTAAGTTAGCTTTATTTAAAGAATAAAAAGCAATGTAAGATTTTTTTAGCTAGGGTGCTTAGCGCACCCCCAATAGGGTAGCACTATATAAAATATATTACTCTATTGATAATTACAGATGTGTGTACTCATATATCTTTTATTATAATATTGTTTTTATATTTATTTATTTGTCTAAGGTTTATTCCTTAGGCCATTAATTATTTAGTAGGATCCTCAGAGACTACACGTGAAATATCTTAGTAAATATATCATATTTGTAAGAATATTCTATATTTAAAGATAAAGATATAGTCCATCATTTAATGAAAATTAATTGAAAAAAAAAAAAAAAAAAAAATTACGTTTAAATAATAACAGAGGCATGCCAGTTGTGTTATTCGCAATATATAAGGTATACTACTTTTATCTACGAGGTAAAAATAGTTTTGTCATCTTTATTTCCAGACCCCTTTTTTTTTGTGCTACGCTAAAAAATAAAAAAAAAAAAGGGGGATTATTCAAAAAGGGCACCTGCTTGGTGACTTTTTAATCTTTATTTATATACTCTTAGTATTTTTTTTTTAGTTACATTTATTTACTTTCAAAATCTAATTCTTTAAACCTTAGTTTACGGTGTGTAGTATACAGTTTGGGTTTTCAGAATAAAGGTAATAGAAATTATAGTACCTCATCACGCAGTGAAGACCCTTTCGGGAAGTCCAGCGAGGTAAAAGGATCTATAAGTTCAAAAAATAATAAATCAACAAATAAAAGAAAAACTCTTACTTCACTTAGAGTTAAAGCTTATACGGACTTATACGCAGGTAGAGGAATACCTAGTAAAGAACCAATATGAGTTAAAGGCAACGGTTTAGAAAGAAGTCCTTTTTGGGCTTCTTGAGCTAAAAACGAAAAGGATAGATTACCTCTTCCTTCCAATTATCCATGTAATTATGTTAATATATCTGATCCTTTTAATAATAAAAATTTAATTAAAGAAGCTTGTAAAGGGGATCGTGTAGTATACATCTGAACTTATCTACCTACAGGTATTTGTTTAGTAGGATCTTCATCTAATAGCGTAGAGAGAGTTTTAAGTTATTTTGAAAAAAAGTATTTGTTTTTAGATTCGCTTCCCTCCTCCTCCTACGCCCATGGCTCTTCTCCCAGCAAGGTACATTAAAAATGCACTTCTTGTAGGAAGATAAGGAGAGGAATTTAATTAAAAAATTTTATTATAATGTGACTTCGTAGGGATATACTTACTAAATTAGCGCTCATGGTGCGAAATACGGCTGTCTCTCTTAATCTTCGGAGACTCGTAATGAATTAAAAAAGCTCAAGAAAAAAAAAATAAAGATTAAAAACCACACTAGCACCCTTAAAGATAACAAAGAAAAAAAAGGATAAACCTAATATATTGCGGTTGGCTGTAAGCAGACGGAACTGGTATTGCCCGGCTATATTTTTTATTAGGTCTTCCTCCATTCTGTGCAAAGCGTGGTGGAGCTCTATACCCAGAAACGCGCTTCGCACAAAATAAAAATTAGGTTTTATTGCTAGGTATGCCAAAAAAAACTTAAAAACAAGGACGCAGTAGAGGGAGGAGGATCTGCGGGCTGCGCGCGCAACCTATCATTAATACATATATATTACGCATGCCTGAATGTATATTTGTAAATAATGCGATTGAGCTTAAATTTAACACTAAAAAAATTGGTTATAATTTAGCATACAACAGGTTACATAAGAAATATAGTCATTTTTCTATAAATCATTCTTCTTTTTATAATAGTAGTATAAATGTGCAAAAATTTTCAACTTCACTTGCTTAAGATAAGCCTATAATAAGGGGAAAGGACAATAAAGTTTCTGTATATAAAAATATATACGAAGGACGAGGTGTCCCTAATCCTGAGCCTTTTTGAGTAAAATCTAATGGATACCCTGTAGGTTTGTTTGGGGCTTCTTGGAGTACGTTACATGGACCTATGTCTGTTTTACCTATAACAGACCCTAAAGTTTATCATCATATTACTGATCCATATAATAATAGAAAAAAATATATGAACTATGTAAAGGTATGATGGTAGTCTATATTTGAACCTACAAACCTAAAGCTTTTTGTTTAGTAGGATCTTCATCAAATAGTGTTGAAAGAATTAATAATTATTTTAGACCGTCCGTTATCCCCCTCTTATCCCTCTACTACCATGGTAGTAGGGGATTATGGGATTATGGAGGGGATGGTCCCCCCCCCTTTTATCCCTCTACTACCAAGACCAAGGTAGTAGGGGATTATGGGGAGGACCTAAATCTTTACTTAAAGAGAGTAGAAGAGCTATGGAATTTTTTAGTCTTTACGGATTTAAATGTGTCGATTTGTATATTATACCTTTAAATCCTAATGAATATACTATTAATGACATGAAGTCTCTTGAAGCTTACTATATTAAAGAGTTATATACCCCTTTAAATGTCCAACGACTCCCGGGCGCCTGCGGCTGGGAGCGGCGGAGCCGAGAAGTTTATATTTCTCCTTTACAGAACTCTGATCAATCCGTTAAAAATCTTAATTTAAAATCTTTATCTAAATCCGCTATACCTATATATGTTTTTAAAAAAGTTCCGGGCGCCGCAAGGCGGCTGGAACTACGCTTCGCTAGATAATTAAAAAAAAGTTTTATATGTATTTTCATCGTTAACTAAATTAAAAAAAGAATTTCAAATAAATATTAGTACTTTATCTTCCTATATAAATATAGCGGGTAATTACTATTTAGATTTATTTTATTTTACAACAAAATTACCTACAGATTGTGATTTAGATAATTTAGTTGAATTAGATAAATTAATGGAGTTAAAAAATTCTGTTTTACCTAAAAAATACTTTGGTAGAAAAGCTGTAGAGTTAATAGATGTTAAAACTAATTCTGTAGTTGTTTTTGACTCTGTGTCTAGCTTAATTAATTATATAAATTTACAAACAAATAAAGGTACTAGTATCTCAACTGTTAATAAGTATGCAGAATCTGAGAGTGTTTTTAGAAATAGATGGTTAATTAAGTATATAGAAAGCACCAGTTCGGCGTCGCCCGCCGCAGGCGGGCTATGCTGAACATCCCCTCCCAGCTACGCTGGGTGGGGACGTTCTGCTAGCAGTGTTAATGTAAATTTAAATAAATATATAAACGCTCCAATGGCTGTTTCTGAAAATCCTTCCTCTACCGAGCAAGAGAAATTACAAAACGAAAATAAATTGACTTATAAAGTAAATATATCCGTAGAAATTACTGATATAACAAATAATACTAAGTTGACATTTAAATCTTTAACTGAAGCTGTCAAACATATAAAATCGGAAACAGGAAAAGGAACGCCAGAAGGGTTAAAATATGCTTTAGATAAAGGAACAGCGTATTTAAATATATATTTAGTTAATGAGATTAAAGTTCCGGTCGCATAAAATTTTTTTACGGCGGCTGGAACTACGCTTCGCTAGAAAGCCTAAAATTGATTGATTTAAAAACAAATAATATTAAATATTTTTCAACATTAAGGGAAGTAGCTAATTTAATTAATGAAGTAGCTGGGGATTGCAGTTATCCTGGGTTACACTGATCTTATAAAAATAAAAGCCCTTATAAAAAAAGATTCGTTGTTGAATTAGTAAAAATATAAATTCGAGTATCCGTATCCAACTAACAGTTTTTTGCTGATTATGGATTTAAAAATATACAACTGACTATTATTTATTTTGCTTATCATGAATATACAACACGAGATATAAAGATCAACGAGGCTTATTATATTAATGAGTTAAACAGTAGTTTAAATTCTCAAAAATCTGTATATTTACCTCCAGAACCTTTAGAAGCAGTTTTGCCTTTTATTAACATAAGCAATAGAGATACTTCTGTACCTATATTTGTTTACGGTCCTGATTTAAAAAGGGTCCTTTATATCTTTAATTCAAAAACATCTTTGTATTATGAATTTAATATACATTGAAGTACTGTGGATAAATATTTGGATAAGTTAAATAATAAATTGTTTGATTATTTTACTTTTTCGACTTTAATTTTTGAAAGTTCAGATTTAGATAATCTTTTAAGCTTAAATGAATTATTGGATCTTAAAACTAAGGTTGATCCTAAAATCCCTAGAAGGGGTCAACTAGTAAAATTAAAAGATTTAACCAATAATCAAGAATATGAATTCTATAGTGTAAGTAAGGCTGCTAAGTTTATTGAAGATACCGTAGGAACATGTGACGTTGCTACTCTAAGAAATAGTATGAAAAAAAATACTATATATAAAAAAAGGTGGGTAATAGAAAAATTATAAGATTATTTAATCGATTTAGGTTCGATGTATTTATTCCGGCCTAAATTTTAACTACCTATAAAAGTTTGTATGGTGCGACACGAGGGTTGTAGTAGTAATGAATTTGAAATAATTCCAGATGTACTCTCATCTGAGGCTAGATGAA